>JABSTQ010005743.1:0-34819 GCA_013358835.2 Ixodes persulcatus
ACCCTGTCGGGTTTTTTATGCTTTATTTAAGAAAAATGTTATTAATATAGTGACCAATTTCCGTCAATGACCACTCTGGCAAAAAGCATATTCAAAAGCGGCAAATCTTGGGAACAGCGTCACGATTGACAGGGCCAGGCATAGCGAAGCTTCAACGGAGTGTTGTGAGTTGGCTGATTGTCGCTGGTACGTGGTCAGCAATATACCAATTGGCTACAGTGCAGGTGCAAGCTTGGTGGAGCTTTCTTCATGTAGCAACTGTAGTATTTTACCTCCCCGCCCTCTAATTGGGGGGGGGGGGGGGTGTAAAACATTGCCTATGAAATCTATCCAATGTGCAGCTTTGCCCCGTTTTTTTTTTTTTTTTGGGGGGGGGTTGGGGGGGGGGGGGGGGGGGCTCTGTGTTTACCGCGTTTTGCGCATTTTTGATTTCTTATTAACGCGTTCGAATTGCCGATGTTTTTGAAATTCGCCACGTCCGAGCTAGAAGTATATATATATCTTTTTTTTTCATAAACCAGACAACTCATCTGACCTATGTAAATAACGGGCTGCGAACCTCCAAATAGAATATGCAAAATGTAAGAGTAGTTAGATACTGTTTTGTTAATTAAGCCACCAATCGATTTTTGATACTCGTGCCCTGACGTCTGGCTTATTGGATAACGTTATTCTGCAAAAAATAGTTTTTTAAATTTATTTTTAGTGTTTTTTTTCCAATATTTTCCGGCCTAGAGAAAACACCACGTATATATATTTTATCAGGAGTACGGGGCATTTTTACACTTACGAGGTCTCCAAAAATATAATTTAAAATAGCATGTTTTTTTTATTCTGTCGGATCTTGTAATCTTTGATATCGCCAGCCTTTAGACGTCTGGCCTTTTAATTACCGTTCTGCATCACACTGCAATGTATTTTATGTGCTTTCTATGTGTGCCATGCCTGCACAAAAGCAAAATGTATTCAAAACTTCTGAAATATGTAGTATCAGGTTATCAAAGTAAGTCTAGTCAAATAATAAAAAAAAAATTCGACATTTTTAATTTCACCCTAAAACATATTGAAAACACAAGGAAACCAAGGTGCCAACTTAAATAACTCATACTCAAGCCTTAATCAATCTAGCCGCAGGATAGGTAATATGCCGCTGCATCATATTTGCAAACACGTAAAGGACCAAGAACATTTGCTGTGCCTGAGCAAACGCGAACACTCGTATACCTCTAGTACAAAGAAAAAATCAGAAAGAACACGTATACATTTAAGTATACATTTAAACCAGGACGCCCGCGACGAATGTAAGTAAGCGGGCTGAAGCTTCCTTTTAATTCATTGCATAATAATCTATCTTATTGAGACACACAAAGAAGAGGATTTAAAGAGGCATTAAAATTATATATAAATTTACTTGGCCTCCAGGTGTTCCTTGTTAATCTCACATATAATCACCGGCTATTCGGTGTGTCCAACACCTGTCAAGGTAGGCGGAGAGCATCAAAAGATATTTAAATGCCTATTAAACGATTGTTTTTGGTGGAGTTAGAATTTCTAGCAGTTTTAAAATTCTGCAAAGTAATCAAAAGGGTGGTAGGACTCGCCATGAGAAATTGTAGAGCGATTGTGACTTCCAAATAAGAATGCCAGTATTTATTCACCAGAAAAAAAAGTACCTACTGGTTGAAAACATGTCAGCTGTACCCCCGCTTGCGGACGTACATGTTAATTTTCTGCAGTATAATAGTCATTTTTAAGAAAAAAAAAAGAGGAATCTCCAACAAGCAGTTTATGAGTGGATGCGCTGTTGTCTGCCGGAGAGCGTACAAAACAAGGTCCGAGACCTAAACACTAGGCACACCTGGGATTAGTAGCCGAATGTTTCAGATAAAATTGGGGTGCAAAATATCTATGGCATTTTGGTCGCACGCTAACATGACACTTTTAAACAAACGTTTTTAAAACGCTTCGTTACAAAAGTCATTAAACAGAATATTTTATATGCAAATAAGCCGTCATGTATCCCCCACAGTAACAAAACTATATTCTCAAAACAAGGACACAAGTGCGCAGGAAAGGAAATGGTGATACATTTCAAGGCGCACCTACCGCGGCATTCAGTCGCCCCACATGAAGCGAATTCGGTGCCCCGCACACCGATGAGTGGCCGGTAGTACGCGAACCTCGACATTGTCGGTAAACCTCACTCAGGTCGCTAACCGCTGTCAGGAGGGATAACACGAGGAGTAGCCTCGGCGCTGTCGCCACAATAACATGGGTGGGGCACACCGCACTCTTCGAGCATACGTCTTTGCAACACCTTTTCAGTATTTGCCCGGAGCAGCCCATAAAAAGACTCCTGCGATAACCCTGTCAGCGCAGTCTTCAATCGAACAAGTAACTCGAGCCATCTCTGTACACATACAACATGAACACCTTCGTGAGTACAATATGTGAACGCTGTCAATTCAAGATTTTAAACCAGTGTCCTTTGGCACCTTAGTTAATGCAGAGTAAAAAAGCAAATGTGCATCGCAAAATTACTTAAATGATTTTTATTAACCAGGCGTGAATCCGCACAATAGGTGAAAGAGAGATCGCGGCATAGATTACAGTACTCTAGTTGCATGTTAAGATAGTATATTTTAGCTGATATTCTTTGTCGATCGCATCTGCGAAGCCCTCGATCAAGAAGAATAACACGGCAATTTTCTACCCGTTAATCGGAATCAGTAGACGTTTTTTTACCCAAGCCATGCTGTTCACTTTAAGCGTCCTAAATTAGCCTCTACGCCTCTAGAGATATCTTCAAAATCAGAGGTTATTCAGAATCGGTAGGCTAGAGGCCTCCTGTGTAAAATAATAACTTGTATTTCTTTCATTCTTTCGTTTAAATAGGTGGTATTTACTGTCGTTCATTGCATATTCTCTTTCTGCCGATGGCATGTTGAACGTAGGCTTTTACAGCTCTTCTGTAAAGTGCACTCCACACCAGAAACGCGTTTTCATTCAGGCAGACGGCGAGCGAAAGCCGTTCTGCGTTTGCTTGCTCAAATGTGAGCTCAAATACGGCATCCGCACATCGTCAGTTATAGTATCGGAACTAAAATTCTATCCACCATGTCCTTGAAGGTCACCCTCGTGCCCTGTCTCGTTCTGCTGGCCACCTGTTGCCAGGCCGGCTACGTGGCCCCACACGTCTACCACACGACCGCCGTCCACTTCCCCGTGGCCAACACGGTGGTGCGTCAACCGGTGGTGGAGCACCACAGCGAGGTGGTCTACGTGCCACCCCACGCCCACGGGTACACCATCAGCCAGCAGAAGGTCGTCCACCCCAAGACCACCGTCACAAAGCATGATCCCATCTTCGGGTGAGTTCTTGACGCTACTTTAGAATTCAAGAACTGTTACAGAAGCATGGCTTTTTGATAGCTTATTAAGTCAATGGGATATAGACCCCATTCTTCAAGCAGCTTTTTAACCTGCGACCGCATTTCTTTGTTTTTAATAGCGTCACGCGAAGGAGCCGTAGAAACCACTTGAAGGAATGCAGCTGATGAATGGTTTCATTTGGGCGAACTTGTGCCCTCCGAAAATTGCACGAGGAACACGGCGACATTAAGGCAGGCAAGCGTAGGCGATGTTCGGCGTCGAGAGGAATGACCGGTCGTTCTACACTTTGATCTTAGCCAAAAGGCCGTGAAGCGATTGATCGATCGTTCTCCCATTCCCTATCTTTTCATCAACTCATCGAACTTTCTAGAGCCGACCTTGAGCAGCGCCTCGATACGAGGGCTTATGACATGTGTGCACTCATGCTTTTAGGCGTAAAGGGGGATCGACAATCCTAGCAGTCTGGAGTAGACACAACGCGACGCGTGGCAATATCAATGTATCACTTACGACATTACTGTAGTAACTCCGCAATCTTGACGCCTTGTGAAGTTGATGCGCAGCAGCTAGTATAGGAACGCGTTGTTGTAAACCTGCGTTTGTCCAAAGCTGTATTATCTGAAACGCTATGTGCTTACTTTCGGGTAAGTGAGGCATGCACGAAAAAAATAATGATTATCGTCTGGTTACAAAAATTATGTCATAATATAATTCGAACATAATCGTGCTTTTATAACTTGAACCTCCCTTAGCTTCACACTTCCGACGTTACAGCTCTTGACTTGGGACTGTTGTTCTCGTCGATGACTGTTTTTTGTTTCTTGAGACTAAGATATATAATTGACTTTTCTATCCACAGCACCTACCATCAGGCCGAGGTGCACCACGGTCCAGTGGTGACCGGTTCCCACAGTTCCGTGCACCAGAGCCGAGGTGGACATTTCGTGCACCGCCCTGTCGGCACCGTCCTCTACTAGGCACCCTTCACTTTCAAAATCACCCTCTCCAGTTCATAGTGACCCTCTGTGAAGCATAATGAATGCCACTAGCCGTCATTAGACAGCTAGTGGCATTTGAGGCATAATAAGTGAAGAATAAGCATTATAAGTCAAGAAGTTGCTTTGAAGCATAATAAATGCCACTAGACGAGGAAACTCAATGTATTGTTCTTTACTTAGAAAAAAAACGAGCAATCTAATGATACATTAATGCTAGTGTATGTTTTCACCCAAAAAGAATAAATCAAACGAAGCTCGAAGTCCCAACATAACCGGAAGTTTCAATCGATTATTATAAACAGTATCTATAAAACACAAACAAATCGCTGTTTTCATCAAACAACTGCGATATCGATGGCAGTAACTACCAAAGACATTTGTAGTTAAAAAAAAACGTCTTTCAAGCACGAATTACAACAAAGCTATGAATTAAACGTAATTTTTTTATGTCGAATATATCCTTAGGAAGCCAATTTCTTTTTTTACCGAAAAAAGCAAATACATTAGATTTCAATAAATAGTGTGGGACATTGAGTGTATATCCGCTGTTTCGTATATACCAGTGGTCTCAAACTCATGTGAGTGTAGGGGTCATATATCGCAAACCGGAAACGTCGGGGGCCAAAGTAAGATTGGGGGGGGGGGGGGGGGGGAACTTTGTGCTTTATGCTTTTTGTAAACTTAGTCTTTCCATTGACATCTTTAGATCTGATTTGTTTATAGACGACTTTGGGCCCTGACCTGATGTGATAATAATTAAAATGTCACCATGCCGTCAACGTGCTGGCATTTTAATAATGATACTTTTTTAATAGAACAGGTACAGGATTGTAGTGGAACATGTACATTGTCGTTTCCGTTGCTCAATTCACGCAGGAATCAACCAAGCTCAACATGTCTCTAAAAAAACAATCAGTTAATAAAAGTTGTTGCTCTCCTGATAATTTTTACGATTTAATGGTGATATCATTTTGAAGGCGAGAATCCCGAGCCCGTAGCTTCCTAAGCAGCACGGAGTTGGCCAAGCATTGGCCAATGGCTGGCAATGGTCCTTTGGCCAGTGGCCAGACAGTGGCTAGAGATTGGCCGATGATTGGCGTTTTTCTGGCCATTGGCCATTGGCCACTGGCCATCAGCCATCGGCCAAGTATTGGCCAATGAATGGTCACTCTTTGGCCACTGGCCACAAGACCATTCGCAGTCATTGGCCAATGCTTGGCCTAAATCTGTGCTGCTTGGGGTTTTCTTTGGCAATCGCTCCAGCTGATCGAGAGTTCGCGAGGCCTTGGTGCATCCTTCAACGAATAGCCTGCGCTCGCAGCCTTATAGCGGAATTGTTATACATTACAGAAAGCGGGGAAGCAAAATATAAATCAGACAAAGAGCAAATGAATACAGATAAGTATAAACTGTGCGAATAGGTTAAAAAAAGAGAGCTACTTTTTGAGCGAAAAGTAACCGAGGAGATGAGATCACTTAGGCGCATTCTCTTTCTAGCGCTCGGTACATGGAGACCGGGACTTGTAGCCGCTTTCCTGTGGGCCGCGTCCCAGCAAGTCGCGTTCCGCATGCGAACTGCGGGCCGCGTGTTTGAGCTCCCTGATATGTACCAAGCACTTTGTTGTTATAAATCGCATTTAAAACTCTGAGCCTAGACCGTGTTCCTTTATCACTGAGTAACTCTGATTATCGGACCTTTTTCGCGCTGAGGACAGTCTATCGGAACTTATAATTTAAATATTTATCGTGTATATCCCATACAGTAGGTGCGTGTTCAACATTTTGATGAAATATTTAAAGTACAAAGTTTTCTTTGCATTTGTTTATTGGTTTTGGGGATGTCATCTGCGGAGGAAGAAGAGAAAGGGGGATTATGGGCGATTGCCCCTACTGTCCCGTTCAGTGAAACAGCGCATTCCTAATGACGTTTTAAAGTTGATTACAAACAAAAAGAAACCAGTTAAAAACAACGAATCTCTATTCAGGGGCACATCCAAAGAGGCACAAAATCAACACAAACTTGAACATTTCCCGTATATCCGAACGTCAAAACGCCTAGTGACGCAAAAAAAAAACATTTTTAATTTTCTTGGCACAAATACGTGTAAAAAATAGACGTTAAATCAGAACGAGCCAGGTAAAAGCACGGTGAACGAGACTGCTCCTCTGACGATGGGAAATCATAAAAACTACACGCAAACAGCTTCGATAGTTTGTGGGAAAGTTGCCTTGCTGCGTGCCCAACCCGGAGGAACAACAGGGAGCCAGCATTTCGGAAAACGTGAAACTACATTTACTAGTAAAGTGCAAACATGAAGTTAGTATTAAGAAAGGTTGCCGGTCGGCACCGCCGCAGCGTGTATCTTCCACTGCAGGCCCGACTTCTCTCTTCTTCCGGTCGGCGTCGCTACTGCTGCTTTAATCCGCTCTTTCACGCGGGGGTGGCGCCCCCTATAGCGTCCACAAGTTCGACTACACCATCTCCAGAAAAAATTGGAATGCGACAAAGCTAGACTCCAGGGAGCATCCCTGGTGTGCAGGGATAACACCTGGTATAAAGATTTCGGAGCAAGAAAGCAAGACAAGGTTTTGAGGCAAAAGCCATAATAGCAAAAGAGACATGTGCATTAGCACACCATCAACATCACTGTCCGAGAAGGAGAAAGGTATTTCAACCTTGTTTTCTTAATCCGGCTGCTTTTCTCTTTCTATCGGTCTTCCTTTTCAATTTAATTATGTTAAAATTTATAATTCTTGAAGTTTCAAATCTTTTTAGATTTTTCTTTTGTGCGAAGGCATTTAGCCTTTTAATTTCTACTCTCTCTCATTTTCGTCTTTCTCTTTTTATGCATTACACAACCAATTGATAGTAAGCACTTGTCCTGTTCGCATGTCCTGTCCGAGTGTGTCCTGTTTGTACCCAACTGTCCCAACTGTTAATTTTAATTCGGTAAATTCGGTACATCTAGAACAAAAAAAAACAAAAAAACCTCAGCTGTTCTATCGAGTGTAGATTGGCTTGAGTCGAAAGACGTGAACCATTTCGGGTCGCGGTCGGCTTCATGATGATGCTTGCGTTCCGTCCGGCACCACTTCGTGGTTAAGCTTCCCGAGGCAACGAAGTACATTGTACGTTCCAAAGTACCGTTTTACCAGGTATTTGTTGAGGCCGCGGCGGCGGATTTGCGTCCACACTCCACACCTTCTCTCCGGGATGGAAGTGGACGACCCGACGACGAAGGTTATAGCGGCCAGCGTCGACGCGTTAAGATAATATAAGATAACATAAGATAATTTGATTTAATTACAGAAAAAAAAAAAAACCCTCATACAATCCCGCCCGCATACGCGTAGGCACGCTTATATGCGGGATGTGGCAATACAGACATTTCCATCATGTAGACACAAATGATGGTTAAAAGTAAGTAAAACATGACAAAAACTTTCAAAATAACACAGTAAACAACGTAATTCACGCCCAAGTAGAGAATTCATTTGTGAAGTAACACCCAATGCGGCAATAACAATCATTCATATGGTTACAAAAGAAACATTGCGAATTTAAACAGACAATGACAAGAATCTACACGTATATAACAAGAGACGCTCGACAGAAAACACTAAACTCTTACGCAATACCTCATTGTTCAGCATTTTAGTTCGACAAAAAAACACCGCTCTTTTATTTTTTTATACATCTGCCTCTTAGATGACAGGCTTCGGATGTAATTAGGCCAGCTATTAATTATTGCAGGAACATAAGAGTTTCTTTGTTTTTTCCCGTAGTTTGTATATATTTTTGAAATTGCATAGGTTTCTGTGCGCCGGAGTTGTTTTTATCCTGTTGGGTATTTCTTTGAATTCCTTCGAAAAATAATGGCTGGTTAAAACGACAAATTTAAGAACATTTTCAAACGATAATAATCCGACTGCATTCTTCTTTGCCTTGGTTTCATTCAGTTCATGTTTTGACCTATATACTATATTGTTAACACATCTATTAATGATACTAATGATTGCTTGTCTTCAATCAGGAGTCGGGCGAGCTGGAGAATTTCTTCGGCTCGTTGGGCAACCACCTGGGCGTCGTCGCTGCCGTCGTCAGCTGGATTGTGGGCAGCATCGCGTCAGGCATGGTCGTTACCTTCCTACCTTGTACCAACTGGAGAGGTGTAACTCCAGTGGCCTCTTGAACCAGTGCGTTGCAGGCGAACGTGACATAGGGCAACACCTCGTCCCACGTATTTTGCTCTACGTCGATGTGCATCGATATCATGTTGGCGATTGTCTTGTTTGGTCGCTCCGTCAGCCCGTTGTTCTGCGGGCTGTACGCAGTGGTACGACGGTGGCTGGTGTGTCTGAACGGAAAGAATTCTCGGGTCAGCTGTGCCCTGATCGATGATACCCGTTCAGTGATCAGGACTTGGGAGGCACTGCGCCAAAGGACGATGCACTCGACGAGAAACTTTTCGACTTCCACGGCAGTTCCCACCGGAAGGGCTTTCGCCTCGGCGTATCGTGCGACCTGCTGGGACGGTGTTGTAATAGGCGCAATTGGCTGCAGGAGTCCCGCCGGCTTGGTCGGCGGTTTCTTGCGGCGTTGATACTCATGTCACGATCGGGCGTAGAAATAAAAAGTCTGCGGGAGCTTGGGCCAGTCGTAGTTCTAGCGGATCCTGGCGAGTGTCCTGCTGTATCCAAGGTGTCCAGCTGTAGGATCGTCATGGCAGGCTAGGAAAACGTCGTCACGAAGGCCACCGAGAATCTCCAATAGCCGCGCTGAGTTGCTGCGGCCGTGGTCCCATTTGTAGAGTACACCCTGTACCAGCACAAACTTTTGTAGGTTTTTGAAGAATATACTGGAAAGTGCGTTTCATCGTCCCTCCAAGAGATTGTTTAGCCCGCGGAGTTGGGAGTCGCCTGGCTGGAGTGTTGCCATGTCACTCATGTTGGCAATATTAATGCTGGAGAAGGGGAACAAGGGGGATAAGGAACAAACACATATCTCTAAATACAACAAGTTGACTGGTGAGCGACGGAAAAAAATGCGCCTCGTCCTTTGTCCCCCTTGTTTCCATTCTCCAGTGATTATTATCGTCATTCTTGTCCAGGTCGCTCGCAACTCTGCAATAATTGCATTATAGTTATTACCTGAAAATGCAGGCCTTTTACCCTTGTTGGTCTCAGACTGGTGGCAGCAGATAGAACCCGTTTGCTGTACTGACGTGTAACTAATGGTTAGCTCAGTTGGTAGAGGGCTGCGTTGGAAATGACGAGGTCCTTGTTTTGATACCAGGACCCCGCGGATTTTTTCCGTCGCTCACTTCACCTCACCGTGTTTAGATATATGCGTTTGTCCTTTCTACCCCTTGTTGCCATTCTCCAGGGATTATTCGTGTCATTCTTGCCAAGCTCGCTCGCACCTTTGCTATAATTGCTTTATAATTATCCCTTATGTTGACGGCACCGATGGAAACCTCGCGTCGTCGCCAGTGGTGCTAGCTGGAGGTGATTCGACGACGGCTCTAGAGAGACAGTCGGCCTCACTGGGCTTCCGGACGCACTTATAGACGACAGTCATGTCAAAGTCTTGCAATCGGAGACTCCAGCAAGCTAGGCATCCCGACGTGTCTTTAATGTTGGCAAGCCAACAGAACGAATGGTAGTTTTTGACCAACGGGAACGGGCTCCGGTACAGGTATGGGCGGGACTTGTTTATCGGCCAGACGACGGCAAGGGATTTCTTAGTCGCCGAGTAATTGCTCTCGGCCTTTGAAAGTGTCCGACTGGCTTAGGGGGTTACTCGATCTGGTCGAACTATTACTTGGTCTAAAAATATCCGAGGATGGGAGATGTCTGGAGTCTTCGCTTCAGCTCGTCGAAGGACCATTCCTCCTCTTTTGTCCACTCTAACTTTACGGCGTCTTTTGTGAAATGTGCCATAGGCGCGGACAACCTTGTGAAATCTGGAACAAGCCGCCTATATTATAGACAAAGTAAGATAAATCTTCGCACGGGCTTCTTTTCGGCTGATTGCGAAGATGCTGCCACGGCGCGCGTCTTCGCGGGGTCAGGGCGAATACATTCGTTGCTCACAACGCGACCCAGGAACTTTAGTTCGCCATAGGCGAAACAGCACTTCGATGACTTGGGTGTCAGTCTCGTGGTCTTCAATGCCCGAAGCACGGCCTCAAGGTGTGTCAGATGTTCGTCGAAATAACGTGAAAATACGACAAAGTCATCGAGGAAGACAAGGTAACTCTGCCATCTCAGACCTGCAAGCACGGTGTCCATGACAGGCTGGAAGGTTGATGGTGCTGTACAATGTCCGAAAGGCATCACTTTGAACTATTACAATCCGTCGGGCGTGACGAAAGAAGTTTTCTCGCGGTCGCATTCGTCGACTTTAATCTGCCTGTACCACACGTCAGGATCATCGACGAAAAATACCGGGAGTGGGGCAGCCGGTACTATGTGTCGCCGATGCGGGGAACGCGATACCCGTCTTCTTTTGTAACGGCATTTAGTCGACGGTAGTCCACGCAGAACCTTAGAGTTCCGTCCTTCTTCTTTACGAGCACAACTGGAGAGGCCCAAAGACTGCTTGGGGGGTGGATGATGTCGTCGTCGAGCATTTCTCGCACTTGCTGTTCACTATCCTGTATCTCTTTCAAAGAAACTCGGTGCTGAGAATGGGGAATAAGGAGGGCGTCGTCGTCGAAGACGATGCGGTGCTTTGCTACCGTCGTTTGTCGAACCCTTGAGGACGTGGGGTAGCACTTGCTGAATTCGACAAGAGGCTCAAGCAGCTGTCGTCGTTCAGTAGCAAGAAGTTTCGGGTCGACGTGAAGTTGCGAGGGCGGCGTTCTTTGGTGCTGAGATGAAAACGGTTTTTTTAAGCGTGCAGTTTTCGCTGCTGTGTCACGTAGTTCATCGATGTGACCCACGCGAAACATTTTCTGAAGTGTTGCGGCTCTTGTCATAGGTTTGTACACAGGACCATAGTACGCCCGTCCTGAAGCTTCGTTACACCTCTTGCGACGCCGATTCCTCACCCTAGAAGCAATTTGACGCTGCCCTCAAGCAGAGATTGGACGGAGGAAGCTACATCGGTCCTGAAGGGAAAAAAACAGACGATCGTGGCGGCAGGTTTACATAGTCGCAAAGGACTCGAGCCGCGGGTGACGTCGCTTTGAGTTCCACCGGCCGTAGGGCGGGTTTTTGTAGCGTCAAGCTGCTCGCTCCCAAGTCGATGACGCGCCGTATTTGCACAAGTTCATATACCAATAATAACGTCCCTTCCGCATTCCTAAAGAACGACGAACTTCACCGGGCAGGTTTCACAGTGGATTTTGGCTCGAGCAGTGCACCTCCCCACAGGTTGTATGAGGTGCACTCCGGCTGCTCGAATTTGTGGTCCATCACACAGAGTTGTCACTTTCCAAAGGCGTCGAGATAGCCCCCCACTCAAGACGGAGTACTCCGCCCCGGTATCTACGAGTGCTGACGCGTCATGGCCGTCAATGTCAACGTTGAGATTGTTGGGCACTGTTCTGGGAGCCTCGTTCCGAGGCGTTTCGCCGCTATAGAGGGGAAGCTCTCCGGCGTTCTTGGAGGATGTTGTCTTCGTTGGCGAACAGCAACTCCACCTCCCGGAGTTGCGGCACTTACTTTTGCCGGCGAGGCATGGGGGCCAAGCTCTGTTGGCGGGACTGATGAAGACTTGACCCCAAACATCATGGGGAGGGAGAACGGGATTCTTTTGGTCCGGCCGGCAGTGAAGACGGCGATCGAAGCAGGTATTCCTCGATCTCCCTTGGCCGCTTTTCAAGCCGTGGTCAAGGGTCATAACGTGCAAGCCCCCGTAGACCCACCTGGCGGTAGGGGCACTATCGGTAAAGGTGGCCGGATTCCCCACAGTGGAAACAAAGAGGTCGTCCGTCAGCTTTGCGCCAGATATTGAACTCCTCTGTCCAGGATGTTTCGGGCGGAGGTACTGAGCTTGTTGTTTCTTGCGTCGGAAATTTTGGGGTGCTAAAACTTCACGTCGAGGTCGCGCCTCATGACGGTAGGCAGCTGGCGGTGGTCGTCGGGCCATGGCGGCGTGGCTGAGAGTGGCCTCGTCCGGTGCTACCGCGGTGACGGGAGCTTCTAGTTGGAAGGCTCGCTGAACCTCTTCTTTAACAATCTCGGCGGTGGAAGTCGAGGCGGGGCGATCAGAAGCGGGTAGGATTTTCCGGAGCTCTTCCCTGACCACGTCGCAGACAATGTTTCGAAGGTTTTCTCCTCCGTTCCCGCCCTGGCCGAATCAGAGAGATGCCTGGTCGAATCGGAGGGATGCCAGACCGACAGTGCACAGTACATGTTCATTGCCTCGGCAATGAATTCGTCGACAGTAGTTGGTAGCTTGCGAACAAAGCTGCCGGAGATGTCGCTCCTCACGCCTCTCATCAGGATGCGCAGCTTCTCCTCGGTGGCCTGAGGGTCGGCGTGGATGATCAGGCGGCGGACGTCCTTAACTAAGCTGGTGACCGTTTCGTTGGTACTTGAGTCCTTACTTGCGGAAAATCTTCCGCCGTCTCGCGCCGGTGTTGGCCGGCAAACGTCTTCTTGCGTTCTTGATTACACACATTTCACAAAGTTAAGGAAGATTCGTGGTTCTCCAGCCAGTGCCTCAAAATTCCTAGCACTGCTCAGCTAACCACTCGTTATGGCGGGCCACATGTTGATTGTGTTGCAGCCAATCCTTATATCCTCATTGGCCTACCTGTGGAAAGGTGTCGCAGTCTCGGAGTTCGGGGTGCGACGGGTTGGTATACGACGGCGGCGGCGGCCGGGGTCTGCGGCGACTGGTTGTCCTTCGTCAGCCTCGTTGGTTGCTTGGTCTTGGGTGGCAAAAGTCCAAATTCTTGGTTTCGGCCTTGGGTGTGGCAGCTTCCATGGGTCACGCTTGTCACCGCGATGGTCCTCTTGAACGATGGATTGAGCTTGCGCTGCGAGGCCTGAGAGGAATATGCTTCATTGGCTGCATTACCCAGCACCTCCCCAAAATATTACGAATGAGAAATGATAAGACGGCTAATAACCGGAGAACGTAACCGTTGAATGAGGCAAACTTGTGCCCAAAATAAGATAAAAGAACCTTAGCGTCGCAGGTGTTGATGTTTGCGAAACAGGAGGGTCGGCCGCTGGGGTGAGACTGACATTGGACCGCCACGTGAGGACCTTTCGTTCAGGCGTAGGTTTCTGGAACATTCGGCAAGAAACGCTCGGCGCGTAGAACATTCTTCCCTCGATCACGCGTCAAGGTTCTCGAACTCACGCGAACGCAAATTTGAAAGAAAAAAATAACAAAAGCTGCTGCTCCCAGAAATCGAACCTGGAGCTGCCACGCGAAAGCCAAGCGCATTAACCATAAGGCCACGGATGCTCTTTTTTTTCTTTTTTTCTTATTATAGGGCCACGGACGCGCTCACTGGGCGACGCGCGTGGCAATATATACAAAAAGAGGAAACAACTCAGAGTGGAGCTTCGGGAACACAAGAAGTGTCACTTATGTAATCATATGTTTCCCCATTTAATTCAACACATTACTTTTGTTTGCTTGCCTAGTTCCTTGGATGAGTGAATACTTTGCAGTCAAGTAAACGTGAGCCGAGTTAATAAAATCAAAAGTCAGGGTTCATATCAAATGCTCCAAAGAAATAAAAAAAAAACGAACAGTCCATATCGTTTTCAATATCATGAGCGCCATTATAAAAGTGTAAAAAGTAGACAAGTACACTCAGAAGACGCTCTGGACCAGAATCCATGATGATTACAAATAAAAAAAAAATCATCGAAATTCAAGTGTTCTTGGTTTACTACAACAAGGTGTTCAAGTGGTAAAACTGGAAACAGCGAAAGTTTAACAATGACGAGGGAGGTGTTGACCTAAGGAGTGTTGATTTCAACTGTTTATTAAAATATGATAAAAATAAGAAGTCAATAAACAATCAGTTGAAGTCCAGCGCTTGTACCATCTACATCTATCTAGTCATTGTTTTTGCGCGCTGTTTACGGTTGTATCCCGAACCATCTCGTCTGCATCTCCAATTTGCTCCAATAATTCTGCAGCATAGGCACGTCAAAGAAAAGTGTCTATAATTTCCACGTGTTTTTAGCTCCTGATTACTGAAATGCCGCATTTTGTTTTTTGACTGTTTGATCAGGTGAAAGCTCTTGGTTTCTATGAATTTGTTAAACAACACAAATAAATAATTTTCCAATTCGTTGGAAACAGTTTTAATATATTTTTTTTTTCTTAACGGGTTACGCTAAACGCTTCTATTTTTCAAATGTCAAACACACAAAAAATACCAGCTTTATTCCAAATTCAAGATACCCCAACCAGTCTGCTCCGGTTACCCCGTCTCAAATACTTTTGGGAGCAAATTGGTACCTTACAAATACGTATACGAGAGCGTACTCAGTATTTTACCTTAGACGTTTTTTTGCAATAAACCTTCATTGACTTCTTAAGTTACTCGTAAGTTAATTCCATTTTTTTTTGGAGGGGGAGGGGGTGAGATCAATCGATAAAATGAAAGCTCGGAAGAAATCTTTTCAATATGTCTGCCCCTTCTAGTTTTCGAAAGCTACTTTGCCAAAGGGAAACATTCTACAAACTCTCGGTATGTTGACCGAAAACAAAAAAAGCGTATAAAAGGATACATGCGATGAAGCTCGCTTTCATGTTAACATTGAACCTTGCTCTGCGTCGGCAATTTCCGCGCGTTGCACCACGCTGTAATATTTACATAAGTGTGGACACCGTGCGCGTCACAGCTGCCAGATAAAGTCCTCCCTTCCGATTGGTTTAAAGGCCCGCCTCCAGATGAATCTCTTATACACAGCTTTTTGTAGCCTGTCGCAGGATGGGTTTCTCATGTTTTTTTGTAGGAGACATGCTCGCTTTTGAAGTTTCTGGATGTGCTGTGTCCTACATAACTTGGCACTTTCGCTACGCAGGTTGCTTAGGCGCAACTCCATGATATACCCTAGTTTTGTACTTCAACGCAGGCCAACCCAGTTTCATGAGAACGCTGAAGCGAAGAGATCTGTGTCACGATGTTGAGGCCAGTGTTCATCGAAGACAGAGCTGTGTGGCGATCGCAAAGTTGATACGGCCGGAAGGAATAACAAACAAATTGTTTTCCTTCTTTTTTTAGTTCCGCCGTCTGATGGGCGGAGGTGCTGTCAGTATTGACTACTCGGGAAGGGGCGAATATGACCTTATCTGGTGGATCCCGTGACAGCGTTCGCCATGCTGTGTTTCGTCATCTGCATATTACCTTACACCATGCCTCGCCCTTCTTTTTACCAGAAAGAAGCAGATGCAGGCTTCATGTACCTTCCTACTCTTTACAATATTAATACATTGTTTGACGTTCATGCCATCTAAAACGCACAGAATATTCTTCATGTCATCCTGTCATTTCGCGTCCTCAATTGTTTACAGCCGGTGAAGTATGTTCAATGTGATGGCTAATTTTAACAGCCTTCCAGAGCACATTCATTCGGTATCCAGCTACCTGTGGATGGCATTTCTCGTGCTCAAAGGCTTGGAACGTTCATAGCTAACAAATGCCGTCCAGTGATTGTGCGCTTTGCGTCTTTCAAGACCAGAGACACTATTTTTTCTCAGAAAGCTAAACTGCGTGGTACAGGCATTTCCGTCAACGAAGATTTCTGTAAAGCAACACGTGCGACCCGGAAAAAGCTTCTGGACTTCGCTAAAGCCAGCGGGCAACCTTTCTCCCTGAAGTACAACAAAGTAGTAATCGACAAAAAAACTTATACGTACTGCCCTATCACTGATAGTGTGTGCGAGAATGAAATCAACAGCGAAATGCCTTTAAATAATTCCAATGTTTCTTCTGGCTCATCTGCCAGTCAGCCGTCATCGTAGCTAAATGAGACTGCACGTACTACCCCATTCACACGGGAACTTTCCTTCTTACACTGTAACATTCGGAGTGTCATCAACAAACGCGATGCGTTATCATCGCTCATCGACACATGCCTTGCCGACGTTGTGGCTTTGACTGAAACGTGGCTGTCCGCCAAAGTAAACAGCTCAGAAATTCTAAATTGCGATAAAAAGTTTATCTTCTTTAGATGCGATCGTGGTACTAGATCTGGTGGTGGTGTTTTGATCGCAGTTTCTGACGAGTTGGTTTCTTTCAATGTTTCACTTGCCTCTCCACTTGAATTGGTTTCCGTGTGTATCCGCATAAATCACAAGGATGTAATCTTCTGTAATTGTTATCGGCCGCCTAATTCACCTGCTGGCGTTTCCTCGGATTTATATGATGTTTTGAATAAAATACGTGTAAGGTTCCCCGCCTCACCCATCTTTCTCCTCGGTGATTTTAATTTCCCTAACATATCCTGGAACACACCTGTTCCCGTAATCGGTAGTGGCCCGTCAGAAAGCATTGCCTTTCTTAACACATGCTCTGACTTCAATTTGAGTCAGCTTGTTAAAGTGTCGACCCGCACCACGCAGTCCAGCGCTACTGTCCTTGATCTAGTACTCACCACACATCCGGATCTTGTTCAATCACTTTCGCTTTTACCGGGCCTAAGTGACCACTCTGTTATTCATTTTTGCATTTCCAACATTTTGCCTAACAGATCTAAGATCATAAAGTTAATAAGAGACTATAACAGAGCCGATTTCACTCCAATCAATGCAGAACTCGAGGCCTTTCCGCACGAGTTCTTTCTGAGGTTCTCAGAGAGAACTACAGAAGAAAACTGGCTTCTGTTCAAATACAAAGTAAATCAGCTAACCAACCGATACATACCTCTACGCAAGATTAAAAATACGCAATCACCTTGGTTTACGTCATCGTTAAGAAGATTGTTGAATAAAAAGAAGCGTCTTTTTAGGAAAGTTAAACTGTCAATGATTCCGGAAAGATGGGCTGCCTATCATCGCGCGGAAGATGACTACGCACGTGCGCTGTATCTTGCTAAGGATACTTTTTTTCAAAACACACTTCCATCGCTGCTCGAAACCAACCCGCGCAAATTTTGGAATGTGGTCAACGGTGAAGAGAAAAAGCCGATTGAATTGATTACTGATAGTGAACTTGTCGTTCCGAGAGAAAGCTCTTGTACTGTTTTGAATTCTGCCTTTTCATCGTTTTTTACTGACGTTGCATCGCCTGTGTTTCCCAATACTTCCGCTTATGGTTTTTGTCAAATGGATTCTGTAGTTATTGACTGGTATGGAATATGCAAGCTTATTCAAAACTTAAAGCTCTCCTCGTGTCCCGGTGACGACGGTATTAATCCCAAATTTCTAAAAAACACTCATGT
Organism: Ixodes persulcatus; assembly: GCA_013358835.2. NCBI lineage: Eukaryota > Metazoa > Arthropoda > Arachnida > Ixodida > Ixodidae > Ixodes > Ixodes persulcatus. The sequence continues at coordinate 17,760 of JABSTQ010005743.1, forward strand.
TTATTCCTCAATAATACTGTCAAAGATTTTTTCGCAGTCGTTGGAATCATCTCTGCTCCCGGACGACTGGAGGGTGGGGAAGGTGGTTCCTTTGCACAAGTCTGGCAGCACGCATTGTCCCATTAATTATCGTCCCATTTCGCTAACCAGTATACCGTGCAAACTCCTGGAACATGTAATTTACAGTCATGTCGTACAGTTTCTAGAATCAAATTCTTTTTTTAGCGTTCATCAACACGGCTTCAGAAAAAATTACTCATGCGAGACTCAGCTTCTATCCTTTACTAATGATTTATTCTCTGCTGTAGATAGTTCATCAACTGTTCACTGCATTTTCATAGACTTTTCCAAAGCTTTTGATACTGTCTGCCACAAATTGCTATTGTACAAACTAAGTAAGCTTAATCTGGATCCTACCGTTTTAAAATGGATCGAATCCTTCCTGTTTAACCGCACGCAATTCGTAACCGCTAATGAATTTAACTCCTCTCTGTGCCCTGTAATGTCTGGCGTCCCTCAGGGGTCAGTGCTAGGGCCCCTGTTGTTTCTCATCTACATTAACGACTTACCTATTAGCATTTCCTCGTCAATAAAATTATTTGCAGATGATTGTGTCATTTACCGAAACATTACGAGTCCTTCTGATCATGTCATTCTTCAATCTGACCTAGATAACATTTCTTCTTGGTGTGATACTTGGCTCATGAAACTTAACACTACTAAATGTAAATTCATGCGAATTTCACGTCATGCCTCCGATGCTACGCCAACAGTTTACTCACTTAACGACGCTCCCTTAACCCAAGTTAGTTCATACAAATATCTCGGCGTTCACATAACTGATAACCTTTCTTGGCAAACTCACGTTGACCACGTAACAAGTAATGCAAATCGTACTCTCGGGTACTTACGCCAAAACTTTTCTTTAGCCCCCTCTAGTTTGAAACTTCTGCTCTATAAAACGTTGGTAAGACCAAAACTTGAATACGCGTCATCAATTTGGGACCCTCATATAAACTCGCTCATTCTTAACATAGAAGCTATCCAAAATCGTTCTGTGCGTTTCATTTTTTCTAACTACTTCCGCACTGCCAGTGTCACATCAATGAAATCAAACTTAAACTTGCCAGAGCTCGCTTTACGCCGCAAAATATTTCGTCTTTGTCTTTTTCACAAAATCTATCATTTTAACCCGTTTCTCAGTGACTTACTTTTCTAGCCGCCTTCATACATCTCTTCCCGCAAAGATCATCATTTCAAGGTTGGCGTGCCCAATAGCCGAACCAATTTGCATTTTTGTTCGTTCATTCCCACCACATGCAGTGACTGGAACCACCTCCCCGCCGCCATCGCTTCCATCGCAGACACCAACCTGTTCAAATCTGCCATTTATAACCATATATTGTAACCCTGCCTATTCATGTTTGCTTTTGTTGTTAAACCTTTTTGCCCATTCCTCTCTGTAATGCTTCGGCGATTGAGAGTAAATAAATGAAATGAAATGAAATGAAATTATGATGGTTAATATTTCACACTGCCGAAGTAACAAAGCTCTTAAGGCCATATTTTTTCTTGGTCTGGCAATTTAGCGACGTGAAAACTTACGAAAGACTAGCCATAACCTAACTTGATATACTTTGGCCAGATTCGGGGTAGTTTTGGATGTAATTGGCCCTATAATTTAAAAAGTTAGGCCTAACTTTCTGTACATTTCAGATGTCACCCGCCGTCTTCGCACCAGATTTTTCCGGAATACCAAGAATTAGGTGTAGCATCATGTTGCTCGCATACTTCATATATAACTGCCAACTTTCAACCTACATTATCAAAAAAAGAAACGCACACTTTAGCTTACGCTGCTTGTTGCTGGGTTCTCACTTGGCAACTTTGGGGTGCTATGCCTCTTGGAGCGCTGAAGGGGGGATGCGCCCGAGAGCACCGTAGCCCGACCCGTGGCGCACAATCGTGTCAAGTATCATGCGGTTCCTGGCCTACGATAGAGTTTCCAAAGTAAAAAGAAACACAAAAAACAACAGTCTTCCGAATTACACGAGACGATCTGGGACCGCCAGTTCTTGCAAGAAGAGACACCAGCGTGCGCGTACTTTGTATGCCGGTGATATGTTTCGGTGCGAGCGACAAGTGCATCGACCCCTCGCATGACTTTGCGCATGGCAAGAACGGCTACGGTTTGCATCATTAGCATTATGCAGAAAGTACGCAGGGCGATTGGTCTCAGCCGCGCTTTCGCCGCGAAGACCGACATTCGGAATCTGCGAAAGGTTTCTCCCTCTCCGCGCGCCTTCTCGCCCTCAAAGGGCTGCATTTCGAGGAATCAGAGCTCGAAGATGCCGGATTTAGGGTAAGGTGGGGTAAAATGAGACACGGGACAAAATGCGATGGTTTGAGTTTAGCGCCATTTATCTCCTAGAGATGAAATCATAGTATTTTCAAACCTCTCACAGACAGGCCGCGGCCTGTACGCTTAGCATGTGTAAATATTGAAAGCCATCGAAAAAAAAAATGCGGACCTGAGGTTCACGTGTTTAACCCACGCCAAAGAGACGGAAAACTTAACGATTTTTCGCTTGGAGACGTGCACCCCGGTTAGTAGCGACTATTCTGCCAAGGTAAGTATACGAATTTTATTGGGCTGCTTTATTAGCTTTATGCGAGCTAAATTTGATAAAATCTTTGGTTACGTTTTCTAACGAAATATTTAATTACGTAACGGAATACGCGCGGGGCAAAACGCGACAATCTGGCATTCTATGACTCAGATCTGAATAACAGACGAGTCTCCTGGCTGCTCCAGAGAAACATTCTTTTTCTACCAGTGTCTAAAATAGTCAGAACGCATTAAAAAGAAAAACACGGACGTCATTGCGCGAAAATGACACCAACACAGCTCTTGAAAATGACAAGCAACAGCGTCTCTTCCTGCGCACTGCAGCCACACTTATTGAGCAGCACTGTTGTAACATCACCTCCCCACAAGGCAAGGCTGATGTTAGCAAAAGCAACCAGGAACCAGCGTTCCCCTGCCCCCCCCCCCCCCTTAAAAAAAGAGAGTTTTGTTTTTTAATTGAAGAACAGAAATTTTCATGATCCCCCGAAGATGCGCATAGTGTCCGAGCGCTCTGGATACAGTGCGATGCATACCGCAAGAAAAGGGCGGTGCCCGGTATGCAAAAAACCTTGGAGGCAAGCTGTCCCGTATTTAGTATGGATCGAGTGCATGAAACGAGAGGAGTGGGCTCATAAAGAATGCATTGAATATAACATAGTGCGGTTCCAGTGTTTTTATTGCAAAAACAAAACGTCCATCAGGTTTTTAAAGTGTGTCTCATTGTACCCCACTATGTTGTCTCATTCCCCCCCCCCAGGCGGAGCAAAATGAGACATCGTGTGACTTTCAGATATTGTAGTTCTGTATAATATATCGCTTGCTCCAGTTAGTTAATATTTACTGAACATACAGTCAAGACTTCTAAGAGTGTGGCCATGCTGTGTTTTCAAATATTGAAGAAAAAAATACCGTTAAAATTAAAAGTTTTGTCTCATTTTGCCCGCCTTACCCATTACCTATACCACCTGCTTGTTCACGTCGGTAAACGCCAAAAACCACAACTACAAGAGACAGCTTAACTACGTGATCATGCTCCGACTGGACCGAATTGCCACTTTGATGCACTTATCTGTAATTTCGCTGCATACGGTACTCCCATTTCCAGGCCTTCTTTCTCGAGGCTATTCGCTCATCGAGACACAGGACCGAACTCTCGTTCCGCACCTCACATTGTCCCCTCCCAGTCCGGACAGGGCCTAAATTGCCACACAAGTACCAGCATCACACTTCACTGCTGGTTGTTTGGTTTATATCTGGCAATTTTGTATCAGGTCTAGAAACTAATTACGTTCAGCGAACGAGAAATTAAGACAATCTTAAGCCTAAATAAATAACTTTGGCACTAGCTCCTAAGTGTGCTATTCTTTTTGTCGTCTCTAACGTCATGAAGTAAAACCTTACTAGGGACAAGTTAGACACCTAGGATTGCCTGGTTTGTGCCAAGTTAGATATTTTTTTAGAATCTAGTGGCTTTGACCAGAATCATGGTCACTTCAAAAAACAGTTTATATTAGGATTCTGAAAAAAAAATTATTAAAATATTAGACTTCTGGGCTCGTTTGCTCGAAGCGCTAGCCGCGGCTAAAGTTAGCTGCAGTACCTAGGAGGGGGATTTTGAAATCACGTGACTGGCTCGGTAGGAATGCGGCGAAACATGGCGGTGCCCCGGTGAGTGAGCGCCGCTCGCTTTAAAACTAATAGGTCGTTGTAGCTGCAATATCGGGGGCGTTAGTCAGCAACGAATGGTGCAGGCGGCTTTCGCTTTGCCTTACCTCACTTAAATCGCAAAGCATGAGCAATGACCTCGCCGCAGTTTTTAGATAGTATTTCGATTCTGGCAATTCCTAAGCCTAAATGAACGCGATAATTGTCGACGTGGCCACGTCTTTGGAAAGTGGATTGCCTTGACTCAATCGGTCGGGTATTGATGGCACACAGAAGCCTCGCTGAAAATTCCTTCAAGTTCGAAAGAGGACGACGAAGTTCAGTCCTAGAAACGGCAAGGAAGAAGTGAGCAGTGAAAGGCGGGTGGTACACCGGCAGCATGTTTGGCCAGCATGTAAGAACTGTATATAACACCAGCATAAATTGAAAAAATTTTGTCGTCTCCAGTGAAAATAGACCTATTAGTAAATTACCTACCCAAGCATTGAGGAGAGCGCTGGAAGAGTAATTCTACGGTCCGCGCGCGCTGGCCTTCCTCTTATAAAAGATTCGAAGTAAATAATCATAACAAGGCTTTGACGAACGCGAGTGCAAGGCAAAATTTGTTTTAGACTTTTTGCTTTAGAACATTTACTACTGCAGACGCCAGCACGTGCAACGCGTGTAACTACACGCGCACCTCGGTGGTTGGCAAATTTAGAAAAAGGTATTTGGGACGCTGTCTGCTTTTGTGTGCTATCATACCCTGCCGATTGAGTCAAGGCAATCCACTTTCAAAAGACGTTGCCATGCCCACAATTATCGCGTTTTTTTAGGCTTAGAAATAGCCAGATTCAAAAGACTATCTAAAAATACGGCGAGGTCATTGCTCATGCTTTGCAATTTATTAGGTAAGGCAAATTGAAAGCCTCCTGCACCATTCATTGCTGACTAACGCGCCCAATATTGCAGCTACAACGAGATATTAGTTCTAAAGCGAGCGGCGCTCACTCACAGGGAAACCGCCATATTTCCTTGGATCCCTACCAAGCCAGTCACGTGATTTAAAAATCCCTCTCCTAGACACTGCGGCTACCTTTAGCGCGGTTAGCGCTTCGAGCAAATGGACCCAGATATGCATCCCAAAAATAACAAAAACAAATTCTGCAGGCTCGTCGAAACTGCAACAAAATATTCCAAATTCAGGGAAACAAAAGTTTCGTCGAAAAAAACACACATAAAAACCTGTACTCATTGCCTCCATTAAGCTTTCAATTCGGTCAAAAATATACGAATCGTTCTTCAGCTAAGTACAAAACCAGCGTGTTGATAACCATATCCACCATAAGGAAGGTAACACATAGAAGGGGACGGACAACAACAACAATTTTTCAGTTGAATGCGTCAGATTATGTCTATGAGGTCATTCAGGCCAAAGAGCGCACATGTGCATCAGCAATAATTTTTTTAATACAAAATTATTGAAGAGCACGCATTCTGCGCAAAAGGCTCGCTAGTAAACGCGTTTGTAAAAAAAAACATTGGGTACAGTACTTTCGTTGATTTCGTTAATGGTATATGCACATTACCTTTCCATTCAATTAAAAAAAAATATTGGCTTACACAATATATACAAGGAATTGGTTTAATTACAAACAAGGTTCAACCCCTCTACAGCAAAGGTATTTATCTAAAGAAAGAAAGCGGTGTACAGGAAAGGCATGTGTAGTATCCTTCGAGTCACACCCGCCGCGGCTTGAAGTCGTCTCACGCAAAGAGAGTTCCGTGTTCCGCAACCCGACGAGATGCCTCTCTTCAGAAAGGCTCAATGCTACCGGTAAACTCAGCTCCGGCTGCTGACGGCTTTCAAGGTCGTCAACGGGAAACACTTGGAGTGGCTTCTGCGGTGTCGCGACAGGAATGTGGGCTGGACACATTGCGACCACGACCACACGTGTTTACGGCAGGTTCCAGTTATTCCGATCAGCCACCAATAAAAGGGCTCCAGTTCCCAAGACCTAGCACAATCTTCACTTGACAGAGTCACTCGAAGCATCTCCCTCGACAGACAGCATGACCACCTTTGTGAGTATGCAGTTGGCCCGCTGTGATTTTTGGGATTTAAAAACAAATATGCAACCAACAGACACCCTGATTACCGCTGTAAGAAAAGTTTTATGTCTTACGCTATAAAAAATACGATTAAAAATAAATTAAAAATATGTGTAAATTGACTTTGAAATACAAGCGTTCTGGTTTTATTTTTGTCTGCCTAGTTATAGGAATAATCTTGAGGCACGTCTGCGAGAACATCTTCGGAGAGGCACTGTACTGTTGTTCACTGCCCGTTAATCCACTCGTTTTAGGCTCAAGTCCGGTTATTAATTATCGCTGTTCAAAACATAAATATAAAATTAATAAACGCCATTTTAAAAAAAATGGTTAATCAGAATTGGTGCGTTACATGCTCATCATCATAAATACAGTGCCATCGACTCGTGGCTAGTCAATGCTGGTAACTTCTAATGTATTGGAGGTATTAAGTTATTAACTGGTGGTAATATTTACGTATTTTACGCTGAGGGTCTGCTGAGCCCATTTGTCTACTCCGCACTATCAAGCCGTGTTCTTTGTTAGCGACGTTGTGTTTCTGGGAGCGCTGAATGGGAGACCGCCCGAGAACACCTTACTTTGCCTGGGGCACGGAACCCTTGAGGCGTTAAGCGGGAGATGGCAATCGCTTAGGGCTTTAGACAAAAAAGAACGTCTTCCGGAAGCCACGAGGCGTCTGAACCGCCACCCCGCGCAAGGAAAAACACCGGCGTGGGCGCAAGTGTGTGTATGTCTTTCGGTGTTGAGTTTAAGTTAGAACGGCAAGAGCGTCGACACTTTGCTTCAGGCACCGGAGCCTGGCAAGAGCAACTACGGGTTGCATCATCTGCACCTCGGTGAAAGAACATAGGCCAATTGGATCGTTTGCCCCCCTAAGTCGAACACCACGTGAACATTCAAACTCCGGAGAAGGCTCCTCCTTCTAAGAGGGCCTTCTTGCGCTCGGATGTCTATATAACATGTGTTCAAGAGGCCCGAAGTCGCCGATTAAAATGTAGACTGGCTACCTGTATATTCACTGTACATAAACGGTCCACTTCAGTAAACCCACTCCAAGTCTGTCTCCTCGGGGCTATGCGATAACCGAGCCACAGTCCCGACTCATGGTTCAGCACCTTAGATTGTCCACTGCTAGCCGCAACAGCAGATAATACGCGGGAGCTGGCATCGGGAAGGCGCTCCGAACAACCCGCTTAAATATCGCGTCCACGTAATTCTATATATAGCCTCATACTACAGCGTGATTCATCCTGTCCTCGCAGGCCACCTTCGTGCCCTGCCTTGTCCTGCTGGCCGCGTGCTGCCAGGCGGGATACGTGGCACCCTATGCCTACCACGCCGCCGCCGTCCACGTCCCCGTAGCCACTACTGTGGTGCGTCAGCCGGTAGTGGAGCACCACAGTGAGGTGGCCTACGTGCCACCCCACGCCCATGGTTACACCATCAGCCAGCAGAAGCTCGTCCACCCTAAGACCACCGTCACCAAGCACGACCCCTTCTTCGGGTGAGCTTTCTTCGCTTTCTTTGAAACACAGGGAATGCATCCGAATAAGTGTTTTTGGGATAATTACTCGATTAGGCTATAAAGATAGACCTTAATTTCAAATAACATTATAACCTACCACCACATTAATGTTGGTGAAATTAGTGTAGCAGTAGAGTAGTTTTAAATCGAGCCATGTTAGCGTCTTGCAAATTTACTTAGCAGCAAGGATATGGTCGCTGTTGTGCAAGCCTACGTTGGTCCAGTGCTTCCATCATGTGCTCTATGCGCACATGTTTGAACATGCAAGGCCTAAAAGAAAGACGGATATAACCGTAATACAGTGATTAATATATTCATACTATTGCAGCATAAGCGAGATTACTGTTTCAAGAATACGAAACGAGCCGTATTCCACACGCCGGACATAATAGATCATGACATGAGACTGTTTTTTTTCCTCGTCGACGACTGATTTCTTTTTAACACTTACAAATGTAAATTGTTTTTTCTATCCCCAGCACCTACCACCAGTCTGAAGTGCACCACGCTCCAGTTGTCACCGGCTCTCACAGTTCCGTGCACCAGAGCCGAGGTGGACACTTCGTGCACCGCCCAGTGGGCACCGTAGTCTACTAGGAACCCTCCACTGCCGACATCACCCTTATCATAACATATCCATTCACATTTGTAGGACAATAAATGCCACTTACTCTTGAAGTTTACGGTTGGCGTACCTGCCTACCATGTTCTTTTTGAGAGGCGACTGCGTTAGTCGGTTGCGAAACAAAACTATTAGAATTGATATTTACACAGTATAAAATAAAATGTGCACATCGAATTATATTTTCAGAAATGCATTGCAGTAAGAAGTGCTTCCAACAAACACAAAGTGCCTATTATTTATGAAGAAAGAAAGCAACATCGCCATAGGGCCATATTGAAACCGTGGAATTTTAAACGAAAAGGATTTGTGAGAGATGACTAAAACAATCAATATTGATCAAGAACAAATAGCTTCAAGAGGCATTTCAGCTCTGGAATATGATTTAGAGTATCTATGAAGAAACTGAAATTTGATGCGCAGTACATATAAGAGAACTGCACTGTAAAATGCACTATCTAGAAGTACGAAGAAAATATCGAAGACTACCTCTCAAACCAACTTAGAGAAACTATTTTTCGAGAGCAATATTGAAACCTTCTCAGGAATACATGCTTAGGCAACATATACTACAATTTAACACGTTGCAGAAAAATAAGCGAAGACGTGTGACTGAAGTAGGGACACATTTTGCTAGTATGGTACAAATTTCTCATTAAATAAAACGGTTTTTCTAAGAACGTTTTCCGATCAATTATTTTATTATTATGAAAACTATCTACAACCTTTCACCAAAAAAGCCCTTTTGCATTCACTATGTTACTGCTATTGCGGAAACTTGTGTTTTGCGTATTCAACCCGTGTACAAAAGACAGAGTTGGTGTAATTTAGGCTTGAGACTAAAAAATACCGCCCTATAAAATTACGCATGCGTAGAGCCTGAAGATCTCTCATTCAAACATTACCTTTCCATGTTAAATTGCGAGAGAAATCATCCAATTAAGCTACATTTGAGATAACCTTTTTTTATAATTGCCATGTATAGCCAAAATTAATTCAACTGTTGTTGGATTCCATCTTTTTATACATAGAAAAATACAGTGGTTTTGAGTAAATTGATATGTTTGCTCAGAAGTTTTCTGAATATAAATCAGTAAGACATTTATAGATCTATGGTCCGTAATTAGTGTTTAAATAATACAGTCATATTAAAGAGTATTAAACAGAAAATAGGCGAAACCAGAGGCGTGTTTCCTCAGGAACACCAGAAGTGACGCGAAGAGGATCAGATATATTCCTATATAATACAACAGATAGCTTTTGCTCGGTGGAGTAGCTCCTCGCCTAAGCCAAAACGCTGCTGCCGAGTGACGGTGAGCTATGTGCATAATATGACAAATTCCGGTTCAAATGAACAAATGCTTTACAGAACTCTAAAACAAACAGTTCAGGTTGGTTCCAGTTAATACCTTTTTCACGAAAAATGCTTTAGACGGGTGCTCCTCATTTTTATGTCAAGGAGAAGCAGGGTTGATAAATTTTTAGAACAAAACCCACCTTAACACCGGTGCTTGAAATGTGAATCAAACGTTTAAGCAGCAATTCTACAGGCGAAAGCCACAAGAACAAACAAGGGCAAGATCTGTTAATATTTTTGAAAATTTCTGTAAATCAACTTGCCTCCGCCAAGACCTTATATTGTACAGCCGAAGGCCATCATTAAATGACCGAATTTGTTGTCTGTTCACAATTTCTTCTTTCTAGCACTGGAGACGTAAGCAAGCTCGACAGGATAAGAAGACAGGAGCGACTGGAAGTTGCTTGGGAAGCAAGCGGCAGTTCACGCTTGTAAACTTTAGAGAGTCTACAATTGGTGCAAGCAAGAAATCGAAATCTTTGTCCGTCACACTTCTACGGAATGCGCAGGCACAAACCCTGTGCTAATCTCCAATAAAAAAAATTATCGACGTTCGAGTTATCGTGAATCACGTTTTATAAATTTGTAGCAAATTCATCACAAATATTAGGTATATAGAATACCACACAGTATTAGCTTCATATTAGTGTATTGATCCCACATTTTTTTCATTTTCAAATCCGATGTGCTTGATTTCGTATGGGTTTAATAAACTATGCACATAACTATATTTAGGAACCCTTCAGACAGTTTTGTTGAAAAATGTATTTACATCTTGAAATGTATATGACGCAAAATGTTTCGTTTTTTTTTATTGTCATAGAAAAAACAGCTGATCGCGTTGGCTCAGATTTCAGCCTAACTTACATATCCAGGCAAGCCACTCTGCTCTGAATATCTTTGAAATCTATTGGTTGTCTTAAAATACTTTTTTTTTGCAGGACATTATTCTGTCAGTATACTACAGAAAAGACAGAGCGCGCCAAACCCTAATCCCCGGCCCAAATGAAATCATCAGCGGATCCCCGCACATAAACCTAGTCTGGCTTAGCCTCGCCGTCAACTAGTCTTCCAGCGTCTCACAGCAAGCGGGATACTAGAATGAGGTGACGCTAAGACGAACGGGTCTGGCCCTCTGCTGCGGCTCTCGTTGGGCTTCAGCGTGTTCGCAGCTAGATGCGGGTCGGTCATTAACTAAGTCGTCACACAAAGGCCTGGTTCTCTAGGTGGTGTTGGTTAAGTGCATTTACTTAAGTAGTGTTGAATTAAGTGATTTTTTCTTCTTAAATTACCCGTAAAATATAAATTACGCGTAAAGTTCTGTTAATACAGCAGAGCATGTGATGTTCTAGTTAATTTAGCAGGCGCTCTGCTATTACATACTTTTGGTCTCAGATCGTCGGTTGCATCAATGTGCTTTTCGGAAAGGGACATCCTCAGAATAAGGCGTTCTCCAAATCACGGTTGACAGACACGTGGCTCCTGGCAAAGCATGGCATCAATGAGCATCTTCTGGCAATTCAGCTGTCGCAAAGACAAGGCAAAATGTTTATCTTTTATAGTCCGGAGCAAAAGGGTATGGTAATGAAGCACAGAGGAGAGTGTGAAAACATATTCATTATAGTAACAACAAGCTGCTAAAAAATAAAATAAAAAAAAACGGTGTAAGCCAACAGTGCAATTGGGTTTCATTTTACGGTTTTAGAGTTGGCAGGATCGTAAACCGGGCCCACCTATGCTTTCTGCTTGATGTACCGGAGGGTGGCGTTGTGTTCAATTTTACTTTTGGTAGTTGTAAAAAATTCAGAACTCGAAAAATATAATGACGGTAACACGTTACTCGCTTTCAGTATTCATTACTCTGCTGAAATGTTTTTTTAGTTAAATCTTTAATTTCCTGCTCAAGTAGTATATTGCATATCGCTCACTGAGTTCACTTAATAGACGTCCCAGGTATCTTGTACAAGTTTGCAGTTATTCCTTTTCTCGTACACAAAAGTTGCAATTTCGTTTATGCAAAGCAAATGAAAAACATTTGATGGGAAAGCCATAATTCAGTATCGGCTCCTGTCTCCTTTCTATTTTGGCTTTCGATCGCATCTACAAATTCATTTTGAGCACTTCTTGTATTTCTAGCAATCGAAATATATTTCTCATATAGTATAATTGATTATTCTGTTGCCACGAAGTGTGGACCTTTTACAATCACTTGAAATGTTGAGCCAAAAATGGAAATGCTTACAATGCAAGGGGAGGTTTAAAAAGCGCGTTCAAGTTACTATGATGATTGGCGATATTCATCACGCATTTTTTGAGCCCAATTATGTGGTTTCGCCTTGAGACCGCCAGGAGCTCTGAAAATCGTGTTCGTTCAAAAAAGCTGGCACGTGAACCTATTGGGACAGCATTCTGCTCTAGCCCCAAGGTACCGACGATTTTGCAGCAGTCCCCTGGACAGCCTACACTTCAGAAATGAAAAAAAAAAAAAAACAACTCCAACCATGGCATGCGTTTGCAATTTAATGGTGGACGCCTCCCACTCCGATTCGTCGCAAGAGCGTATGCGCTACGTTGTCTCGCGGACAGAAGAAAAGCAGGCGGAGACGCGGAGGCGCTTGAGGACGAACACCATGTTTGTTGTAATCTCATCGCAACTAGTATTGCAAAATAGGTTCCAAAACCACGTGACCCCTATGAAAGCAGATGGTAACACTGTAATCTAGGCACAATAAAGTCGTCAATACGACGTTGTCTTTCGGAAATTTGCACTCCTTGCCCGTGTGTTTGCTACTTGAAAACGCACGGGTGCTGTTTTGAACACTTTCATCACCCACAATTATGGTGCTTCGTTTGGCTTCTTTTCATAAAACGCTCCAAGAGCGTTGTTTATGTTGCCCATAATTTTTCGTGCTCATACCTGAGTTTCTCAAGGCGGTTCCGCATTTTCACGCTTAAATGCGCATTTTTGTATGCTTGAGACCCCATTTATTATGATGGCAGAATTGGTGTGCCCTTTGTTAATAACCATGCTCGTGTTATTAATTTTCGTCTTCTTTAGTGTTCTTCAAGCTTTTTTTATATACGATATTAAAGATACCACTCTGCTGAAAGATATTCCACGAAAAACAAAAGAAATCTACATTTTGACAGGATCAATTGAAGTCCAAAACTATTGTCAATTCATGCAAATAAAAAACCCGCCCAGAAATACGACAACAAACACCAAATGATTGCTGTTACATAGGTTCAACCTTGGTCCCAAAACAAATAAAGACTAATTTAACGGAAAGCATCAACACACATATGTTACGTCATACAGGCCGCAGAGCTGGGCAAGTGCAGCTGCATCACAATTTGAAGAACACAATAATGAAAGATCACGCGATCTGTCGAGAACAGCAAGAATCTAACGCGCTATAAAATAAATACCAATTTCGCTTCGAAAATTAGCCCAATCTTGTCATTATCCGGTTTTTCAAAATATGGGACCGCAGCGCTTTGGGTTTCTCCTGTAGTTTGCGTCGTAGCTGTGCATACGCGCAGAAATTATGTGCATGAGCTGTGCGACGTCCCGAGGTGCTTGGGAAAACCATGTCGCTGAGGATCCCTATTCTAAAATGACTATACCAAAACGTTTCACAAAAATTAATTTCAAACACTGATTTACACACGAAGTGTATTAGATAAGATAAAATTACTGCCCTGTCCTGCAGTTAATCACTCCAAAACAAAGGCATTTTCTTAAAAAAAATATAAAGCTGTACACAGGAAAGGCAGTTATTGCACACTTCAAAGTGTACCCGTCTCGGCTTGATCGTCTCAAGTGAAACTAATTTCGCGTCCCGCACGTTGCTTGGATGCCGGTAGTGGGCCAATCCGATAGATTTGTCAATCCGATTGGTGCCAGCAAACTTCACTTCGGACAGTGACCCCTTTCAAGGCAGACAAAGGATGAAGCGCAGACTAGTCTCTCAGATTGTTGCGACAAAAATATGGGCGCGGCATGTCGCCATCTAGGAGGACGTCTGCTTTCAGCACGTTTTAGTATTTTCTTAAAGCGGCCTATGAAGGACTGCCGTACCAGGCTCGGAGCATAGCTTTCAGCCGGAAGAGTCACTCCAAGCTTCTCCGTCCACAGACAACATTAATACCTTCGTGAGTAGTGGTGACAGGCTCTCAGATTTCCGCGCATCAAAGCCGAGGTGGACTGTTCTTCACCGACCAGTTGAAACCGTCGTCTACTAGGCTCTCTTCGGCCCCGAAGTCCCCTTTTGCTTACCCCAATGGCTGAAATCGAGTGCACAATAAATGCAAGAGCCTCCTGCTGGGCAGGAGTGACATTCCACTCTGATATATCGCCAATTCTATATTTTTAAGACAGTATGTTCATACGTCGGTTGGTATATTTTAAAGTATAAAACCATTTTTTTATGAACTATACAAGGTGTATATTTTAAGTAGATAAAAATAAAGTTATGAAAGGTACACGGGTCGCCCCTTCAATATGTGTTAAACCATTATGATGAAAAAAATAATTAAAGAGACTCGGAATTCCGGAGCGGTGATTATAAGAAGGTAGATATTATTTACAGTCGTATGAACAAGAAGTTAGAAAAAAACGGTGTGGATATATATACAAAGTTCAGTTCGACGAGTCCGCTTACGGCATGGTGTTGCACGTCGGCGTTTGTATGGCGTTAGTCTTGTCCAGGAAATGCTCGGCAGGCTCGCTAGGCACAGGCGGAGGTTTCTCAGCAAACTTGGGTGAAAGCCCCACGGGCCTGGACTCGTCCGTCCGGGCTCTTCCTTGGCTCCCGGGACCACCGCTGTCGAGCCAGGTTTCTTGTCGTGCCCGCCCTTCTCTCACGTGTTACGAGCGTGTGTGTTATCTTCCCTTCCCTTCGTCGTCTTCGTTTTTTCGGTATATCCATCTCTTGCCTTGAACTTCTTCGTCTTCTAGTCATTCCTATCTTCACCACGTTCTCTGCGTCTTCTTTCTCGTCCTTTGCTCTGTCCAACTCTCAGTTTAGTTTTCACGTGAGTCGTTTTTTTCATCAATGTTTCTCCGACATCATCACAATTACCCCCCTTTTAGGACAATTGTTTACCCCATAACATTTAAACGAAAGAAATAAGACGTGTAGTTAAAACAAACAATTGTTTCCAACCCACACGACAACGACGAAGTATGTTTCATACGTAGGTAAACTATTACTTCCCCCCAAAACAAAACCACTAACTGCTGTGAGCGAATTACATACGACTTAAATAGTCAGCTCCAACGTTCTGGCAGCCCTTAATTTAGGTCACTTTAAAATCGTACTCGGCGAGTAATAAACTCCATCTCAATATGCGACTATTCAGATGCCTAGCAGAGTGAACATGTATTCAAGCGGCTGGTGGTCGCTCTTTACAGTGAAGCGTTTGCCAAACAAGAATATGTGGAATTTTCGCACTGCCTACACGAGGGCTAGGCATTCACGCTCAATGTGGAACAGGCGACGTCTCGTGGTAGTAACTTCCGGCTTGCATACGCAACCGGATGTAAGACCCCTTCGTGTTCTTGCATTATTACGGCACCCAGACATCTTTCCGACGAGTCTGTTCTTAAAATAAACTCCTTCGACAGATCTGGAGACTTCAAAATTGGCTTTTTAGAGAGGAGTTTCTTCAACAGCTTGAAGGCTCTCTCCTGTCTTTCCTCCCTGATAACCGTGTTGGCCGCTCTATTCCTTGTCAGCTCCGTCAGAGGGAGCGTTGTCTCGGCGTAATTGGGAATGAATTCCCGGTAATAGCCGGTTAGTCTCAGAAAGGATCCGACTTCTGTTTTAGTCCTTGGTCTTGTTGCGCCTTGAATTTTATCTAGCGTCTCTGTTAGGGGCTCGAAAGTCCCCTGTCCGACTTTGTGGCCAAGAAAGCTTATTTTTGAGAGCCCAATCTCTGTTTTCTTTGGCTTGATGGTGAGTCCAGCTTCCCTCACTTTAGTCAAGAATGGACTCATTGTCCTCATATGCTCCTCCTAGGACGTCGTCCAAGTAGTGATATTCGGTTGGCACACCTTCGGGAATTTTCCTCATTAATTGTGTGAATATTGCTTTGGCTGTTTTTATGCCGAACGGCACGAACCTGAACCGATACAGTCCCGACATTGATGAAAAAAGCGGTCGTATCCTCTGATCCTTCTGCCATAGGTACTTGCCAATATCCCTTGGCCAAGTCAAATTTAGAAAAGTATCGTTTAGTGCTTAGTTCAGCGAACATCATGTCGACTCGAGGAATCGGTTCGCAATCGGTTTCCAGAACCTTATTCAGTTGGCGGAAATCTATGCATAACCGTGTCGATTTATCTTTCTTCCTTCCTACCACAACGGGCGAGTTGTAGGCCGAGTCGCACTTCTCGATTATGCCTTGGCGTAACATATCGCCGATCTCCTTTTCTACCTCTTCCTGTAGCGCAAAGGGAATGGGGTATTGCTGCACTTTGATTGGCGTATCTGTTTCAGTTTCAACTGGCATTTTATCAGCCTGGTTTGACCTGGAAGATCTGAAAATACGTCCTGGAACTATTCCAGCAGCTTCCTTGCATCGTTAGTTTTGAACTCGGTCATCTCTTCTCAGAACTGCAAGTCCTTTTGATCTTGAAGCTTGTGAAGACCAACATGAGGGACCTCCTGTTCTTCTGGATCCTCTTCCACAGCAATACCAGCCAAGACTTGCCTGGGAGCTCCAAGAACTTCTCTCTGCTCGTTTCTCTTCAACATATTAAAGTGAAACAAGGTCGTTTTCTGACCAAGGTCTATGACGTAATCCACGTCATTCCTCTTCTCAACTACCCGGAATGGACCCTTCCATTGTAGAATCAACTTGTTCCTGTCTGTCGGTAACAAGATCAGTACTCTGTCTTCTCGAAGTTGGCGCGCTCGACTCTTCTTGTCGTAGTGTTCCTTTTGTGTCAGTTGGGCCTTCTTGAGTTCCTCGTGGGCGGCTTTACAGGTCTCTTCGAGTCTCTTGCGCAGATCAACCATATATTCGTATGTTGTCTTGGTCTCAGGGTCGATGTTCTCGTTGGTCCAGTGTTCCCTCAGAACCGCCATAGGACCGCGAACATACCTTCCATAAAGAAGGTCAAACGGGGAGAACCCCAGGTTGCTCTGCGGCACTTCCCTGTATG
>JABSTQ010005744.1:0-35799 GCA_013358835.2 Ixodes persulcatus
ACTATTCTCGAAAATTCCAAATGACACTGCCTGCACTATCTTTAACGAGGTAACCTACAACGAAAGTACGTATTGTCCTTTCATACAGCAGCGTGGTAAAGTTTCATGTTCAAGGCCACACCTACAGATAAAGAATACAAGTCCATTTCACCGTGACGTCATGTGATAAATGTTGACAGGGGCGTCCTTATTGGATAGGGGCGTGGTGACGTTTTGATGGGATTTAGGATGAAATAAAATTTATTTAGAGGTCGAAGTCTTTTCGCATGCCTCATCAGACAGACAGGATGTCAGGGAAGGGACCGCGGTCAGTCCTTGATGGAACGTTTTTTTTTTTTTTTTGTTTGTTTGTTTGTTTTTTAGCCAATTGAAGACTCCTCGTCGTCCGAAATCACTACTTTCAAGGCAAAGTGCCAAGCCTACGGGAAAGTAATTTCAGGATCAAACACTTCCACTTCCAACTTCAAGCTTCATCTCATTTGGCGCCTCTAAGAAATTGGAAAAAATGTGTTGCAGTATCAGTATTTCTGTATTTGTACTTTTGCCCTCCCTAAAACGTATTCCTGTATTTGTATTTCCAAATACTCTTTGCCTCTATTTAAATACTATTGCCGATACGTATCGCGATACAGTTTTACAGATATATTTCAGTATCAGTATTTTAGCTACTATTTTAATGTATCCCAGTATTTGTATTTTCAAATACAATTTTTTGTATTT
Organism: Ixodes persulcatus; assembly: GCA_013358835.2. Taxonomy (NCBI): domain Eukaryota; kingdom Metazoa; phylum Arthropoda; class Arachnida; order Ixodida; family Ixodidae; genus Ixodes; species Ixodes persulcatus. Next base: position 721 of record JABSTQ010005744.1, read on the forward strand.
CTGACCAACCCTGCTGGCAGGGCTGAAGTTGCAGAGGTGTCTCGTTTACCTTGACGACGTCGTAGTCTTTTCAAGTGACTTCGACGAGCACTTCCGACGACTCCGAGCTGTTCTTCAATCCATTCAGGCCGCCGGGCTCACACTCAAGGCGTCAAAGTGCCGGTTCGCCTATGACGAACTGAAGTTCCTAGGCCACGTGGTTAGTAACAAAGGCGTCCGCCCGGACCCCGAGAAGACTCGCGCCGTCGCGGCATTTCCAGCGCCGACAGACAAGAAGTCCGTGCGAAGATTCCTTGAACTTTGCGCCTACAATCGACGCTTCGTTCGGGATTTAGCTCTAATTTCCGCACCACTCACAAACCTTACCAAGGACGCCGAGAAGTTCGAATGGGTCGAGGAGCAGCAGCAGGCATTCGACGAGCTGAAACGACGACTCCAGACTCCTCCTAGGCTTGGACATTTCGATCAGGATGCGGAAACCGAGATTCACACGGACGCAAGTAACGCGGGACTGGCCGTAGTACTGGTTCAAGTGCAAGGAGGCATCGAGCGAGTCATCGCCTACGCAAGTCGGACAGTGTCCAAGGCGGAGAAAAATTACTCCACGACTGAGAAAGAATGCCTTGCGGTCGTCTGGGCAATCACGAAGTTTTGCCCGTACTTGTACGGGAGCCCGTGCCGCGTGGTGACGGACCACCACTCGCTTTGCTGGCTTGCGAACCTCAAGGACCCGTCAGGACGTCTCGCTCGATGGAGTCTCCGACTACAAGAGTTCAACATGACTGTGGTCTACAAGTCAGGCTGCAAGCACAGCGACGCCGACTGCCTGTCCAGTGCCCCCGTCGAAACCCCTTCCGGCTGCAGCATCGACAATGACGACGAGTGCTTCCTAGGAGCAGTGAACACCGACGACATGGCACGACGTCAACGGGACGATCCTGAGCTGCGAGCATTAATCGAGCACCTGGAAGGGGGCGGGAGTACCGTGCCTTGTCTTTTCACGAATACTGCCGACCTTCGCCATTCGACAAGGTGTACTCTACAAACAGAACTTCGGGGACAATAACACACCGTGGTTGCTGGTAATCCCGACCGACCTTCGGAAGGAGATATTTCAAGCATGTCACGACAACCCGACGTCCGGACACCTCGGTTACAGCCGAACACTGGCCCGTATTCGTGAAAAGTATTACTGGCCAAAGCGCCCCAAAGCCGTCCACCTCTACACTCGATCGTGGCACGAGCGCCAGCGGCGTAAGAAACCGGCGACGAAGCCGGCAGGTCTCCTGCAGCCGATTGCTCCCCCGACCGCACCGTTCCAGCAGATCTGAATGAATCTACTTGGCCCTTTTCCGCCGTCAACGTCGGGAAACCGCTGGATCATCGTCGCCACAGATTATCTCACGCGGTACGCCGAAACGAAAGCCCTTCCTTCAGGGACTGCTGTGGAAGTGGCAAAGTTTTTCATCGAGTCCATCGTCCTCCGGCACGGCGCTCCCGAAGTTTTGATTACAGATCGCGGATCATGATTCATAACACAGATGATCCAAGAAATCCTCCGGCTCAGTCACACCAGCCATCGTCGTACCACTGCGTACCACCCGCAGACCAACGGGCTGACGGAGCGACTCAACAAGACATGATCTCTACGTACGCCGACGTAGAGCACAAGACGTGGGATGAGGTGTTGCCCCACGTCACGTTCGCCTACAATACGGCGGTTCAAGAGGCCACTGGATTCACACCTTTCCAGCTGGTACATGGTCGGAAGGTAGCGACCATGCTGGACGCGATGCTGCCTCATGAGCCAGCTGACAATGAGAGCGACGACGCCCAGGTGGTTGCTCAACGGGCCAAAGAAGTCCGCCAGCTCGCCCGACTCCTCATTCAAGACCAGCAACGCGTCGGCCCGGGCCGCTACAACCTTCGTCGCAGGGACATCCACTTACAGCCCGGAGACCGGGTGTGGGTGTCGACGCCCATCCGTCGCCGCGGCCTCAGTGAGAAACTGCTTAAACGGTACTTTGGACCATACAAGGTACTTCGTCGCCTCGGAGAGCTGAACTACGAGGTGATGTCCGACGGAACAAGAACATCATCTCGCCGCCCACCACGACCTGAAGTCGTCCACGTCGTGCGCCTGAAGCCGTACTACGCTCGGAAGGAATGTGGACCTTATGTGTTCCAAATGACTCTTTAGTTTCCCGTTAATTTTATTTACTTTTTTTTTTTTTTTGTTTTGTGCTGCATTGGGGCGATGCACTTCTTAGAGGGGGGAGTAATGCCGCGCGCGCAGCTAGCCAACTAGGCAGCGCGGCCGTGGCCCAACGGCTATCGTGCCTGCCTCCCACGTGAAGTGCCAGGGTTCGGTTCCTGGGAGCAACGCTAATTATAAAATATAGTAAATTCGAGAATCCTGTTGCTTGTTCGAGGTGCGCCGTACCTTCTAGGCCAATTGTTCCAGAAACTAACGTGTGTACATAAGGGGCTCCGCATGGCGATTCTCAGTCAGTTTCGCCCCAGCGTTCGACTCTGCTGTCACGCCGACTTCGACGCCCGCGACGCTCTGCTTTCTTCTGTTCCATTTGTTTTAGTTTTTGGGCACAAGTTCGGCCCATTAAACGTTTAGTTTCTTCAGTTATTATCGCCTCATCAATTGTCATTCGTGACAATATTCAGCGATGTCACTATAGCTAAAGCGACCCCTCCCCCCTTCTTTTTTGCTTATGGTGAAGAGGTCCAACGAGTCAAAAGGTCCAACGAGTCAAGAGGTCCGATAGCCACGTGACAGCCGAGTCAAAAGGTCCAACGAGTCAAAAGGTCCAATTCGAGTCAAGAGATCCAACGCGCCAAGAGGTCCAACGATTCAAAAGGTCCAATTTGTGTCAAGGGGTCCAACGCGTCAAGAAGTCCATCGAGTCAAGAGGTCCAACGCGTCAAGAGGTACATCGAGTCTTATTTTTATCTTCTCTGTTTATAATTATAATGCTATTAATGACTGCTTGTGATGGTTACTGACTGTTTGACCTATTTAAATTATTTTGGACAATACAAGTACCACATAGCCATTAGAGACAAGTAGACATATACTATTTTCCACAATGTATATGTATTTGAGTGTTAAATAATGAATAGTGCCTGGCGACATATGTTGGACTTGTAGAACTTAATACCTGTGTTCCAGTCTCTCTGTTCTAGGACTCATTTATGTCATTTCTGTGGAAGTGTCTCTCAAAATCCCGAGATATAAAATACAAATGTACCTCAGCATCTCGCGTTTAGCCTTCCCTTTCATGTATCTCTGTATTTGTAATCGCAAATACTTCCTTGGGTAACTTTTTCCAGTCCCGGGCTCACGTATGTTCTATTAAAAATATGATGCACTGCTATTTTATGCTTTAGTTTTTATTCACTGAGTTCATCGAATCACTAAAGAGGTAAGTAACACAACATGGAAAGCAGCTCAAATATCATTGGAGGGCGTCTTTAAACGAGCCCAAATTATGCCACTCGGCGTCCAACAGAGTGTTGCAAATGAATGCGAGCATTGTCTCCGTGAAACGTTATGACCGGTGCAAGTTATAGTGGGTTAATTTGAGCTGTTGGCTTACTCAAAAGCACGGAGCAGCCAGAAATACTTATGCTAGCGATATGTAACTCCTTTACTGCTCTTTATTTTTGAGAATGCTGTGAAATAAACCATAAAACTGAACGTTTCATGATTAAGCATTCTTGACACGAATCACCGAACAAATGTTTGTCGATATCATTTATTTTTAGTTGAAATTACGCGATGTGTTAGTCGGTTGGAACTGTAATATGGTGGGTTAGTCGCTCAATCTTTTTTAGAAAATTGGGTCATAGAGATTGAAGTCGATTGAAAAGCTGTTCATGTCAGAAAGCAGGTCGATCTCTGAAGCCGATAGATCTACTGTGTCCAGTGCTAGGCCATGACGAACGGAAAAATGACTAACTTTACATGCCATGCTGCGCCAGGGCAAACTGTATCTTTAAGTTCTTCGAAGACCAAGCACTTCAAAATATCAAGGAAGCTATTTTGACGAGACGTGAACATATTGAAACAATTATTACAACTTTTGCAAATGGTGTCACAGAAATTAAAAAAACTATGTTCAGTTATCCTGGCGTCGAACGCCGTAAGGGTGCTTTAGTGTGATGGTAGACGTCGAAATAGCAAATAACTACGGACCTATCTTTCGTATGTGATGAACGATGTGTTCAAAATAGTTTTACAATTATTTCGAACCCGGATGTCGAAGTAGTCACTTCCCAAAAAACAAAGGGCATCTCAAATCGTGAAATGTTAAGACCTTTCCGATTACGTGTTCGATATTCGCGGGGGAGAGCAACACGAGATATGCAGATTTACGACTTTGTGGTCAGGGGTAGAAGAAAGAAGTCACACAGGTCCCCAACAAACGAATGTTGTTATAAGCTTGACAGTTTATAACAACAATGATTTCCGGTGTTTACAAATCCAGTGCCCAGCATGTGATCCCCACAGCCCAGCGCGCGCGTATCTGTCGCTTCAGAAACCAAGCAAATCACGGGTCATACGCACGAACACTCATTACACTACCGGCCAGAAACGATGTATCAAAGCCGTGTTCGTGAGATACCCCTGTCGTTTGGAAGTCTTCCCAGCTCAACATTTTGCTTTTTTTCCAACATTTTTTTTCTCCGCCTTTATTGTTAGCATCTCTGTTGTCTGCTTTTTAATGCGTTAGCATTACCTGGCTCAGTCAGCGAAAAAGCCGTCGGCGAAATCCGTCGTCGAAATCCGGGACTTGTCCAACACAATCCAACATAATAATAATAAAAAAAAAACTCTTGTTGCGTGATATCTTTGGTCAAGTGATCTCTATGGTCACGTGACCTATCTGGTCATGTGACCAAACCAAAAAAACGTCTGTGGTCACGTGACCAAACAAAAACACCTCTTGTCACGTGACCTCTCTGGTTACGTGAGCACGAAATCATCCCCTGCCTGGTTTCGAACCTAGGCTATCTTAATCGCGCAACTAGCGCGCTCTCCGTTGCGGCAACACGACTCGGGAAAAGGTAGTACTCGCGCATTCTCACATCGTAAGAGAAAACTTAGGTGCCCTCATAGTTTTTTGTTTTTTTTTTCTTTTTTGCCTGTTCTTATTTCACACCCCTTGCCTGTACATATTTCACACCAAGAGAAGCAACGAGTCAAGCTATCCAATATTGGACCTCTTGACGCGTTGGACCTCTTGACTCGGAATCCTTTTTTTTCCCCATAAATGTTTTGTAACACGTATCAGTGATATCATGCTCCTTATAGTAGGACTGCATAAAATAGCCCAAAGACGTTGTTGATGATTTTTTTTGTTTTTTTTTAGCCGTTTTCTGGTGTTCCGTGCTATTAAACCATTCTAGTAAACCAGATTTGCGCAAATGTATAATTGTGTTTGTCATTGACGTCGAGACAAATTATGCAATGCGGAAGTATCTTCAAAAGTAATTGCATTATATTTGTAAGTATTTGTACTCTACTCAAGATAATTTACAGTGAAGTTAACTTGAGTAGTATTTTAAATACCTTATGAAGCAGGTATTTAGTATCTTAACTTAAATACTTTTATGGAGTATTTTGTCCAACACTGATAAACTGTACGTCGGGCACTTGCAACGAGCGCATTAGCTACGACTGCGTCCGTTGTGACCGGAGCGACCGGAACTGTTTCCGCGGTGCCTTTTAAAAGAAGGGCACGCACTGCCACTAAGAGGCGCAGGAGAAAATGGACAGAGTTTTCTTTATTAGTTCTTATTTAGTCAAGGCTAGGGTCGCAGGGCAAAGTGGATAAACAAATAAATAAAAAGAAGCAGTACGCCGTCTTGGACGATCACAACTTTAACACACGATTTTACCGATAGTACAAATCTCTCCACGCATTTTCTACGATTGCAAAAGACGATGTAATTTTAGCAGCGATAGAGCAACGTAGAAATATGATTTCGTTATCACATAGTTGCGAGCTTTCGGGAATGCTCAGACTAACCACTTTTCTAGGATGTTGAAAACACATCAAAATTCACATCCCCATACACACCTTTAAATATAGGACGCGCCAGTAATACCAGTAATTCCATAGCACACGCATGGAATGCGTAAAATAAGACATCCGTGCGATGTTTGAGGATACAAATGCTAAGAAAGCACCCCTGTATAGTCGAAGTAAACAAACACGACGGCACGCGCGTTTCTGCTGTCTTGGGGGTGCCGCCACAGCATCGCCGCACGAGTAGATGGATCTTCCTTTCTAGGATGTGCTGGGTTATCATCATGACACACGACGAGAATTCAGTCAAAAATAGCGCTCTACGCGGAACGATGAGCTTTCGCCACGCCGACCACGTCGACCATCACCACCGACGCCATGTTTTTCAGCAGATAGCAGGAACCCCTACCGACAAGCAACGAGCGCGGCAGAGCTCTCCTCAGCAGACGACGCTCGTGGGTTGACAGCGCAGGCGCAGCCTGATCTTTCTTTTGCTTCGTTTACCAGACGATAAATGGCGCATGGCTCCGAAAATTATAAAATTCTGCAATTTTAGTTTCCTAATTATGCTACAAAATGTGGATCCGAATATTTTTAACAAAGCTTGTAAGAAGCATTCGCCGGCTATTTTATGTTTATGATCGCGGTGCCGGTGAGGTAGGCTCTTATCCAATAGGCGACGTGGATTTGACTCACATGCTTTGGCACCGCGGATGCATCGCAGTGAAAAGGCAGAGAGCTTTTGAAGGAAAGACGATATGAAAGAGTCCACTTTTCTTTTAAAAGATCTATGGCGGAAAAAAAATCATTTTGGCTCTCTATTTTTATGTTTTGGTTTTCTGTTCACACCTTTTACGACGTGCTGTGAATGAAATTCAATTGCAAAATTGTTTTGTGTTCCCTTTAATTTTGACAAGATGTACAACGAAAAGATTAGGTCAAAAGCAACCGTAAGCTCTTGTTCATAATAGCGGATCAAACATGAATTGTGAACCTCAGCCTGCATGCTACCAAAGAAGCGCAGACACGGTCACATGATCCTTGCTACTACTTCTGGACGAGGAACCGTCAAGTGGCGCCCCTTCATCTTCTCGGGGCTAATAGGTGATGCTGTAAAGAAAGGTCGTGCCTATCCTTGTGTCGGCAGCACATTACTAAAACAGTTGGAGCGGTTGAGGTAGGTGGTTATAGTTTCGATTTCTTTGAATTAAATTTTCATAAACAAATTATAGAAAGGCAGAAGGATGTGTTCAGAAAGGAATGTTGTTGTAATACCGTTCTTTCACAGGTTTTCGCATATCCTAAAGGCTTTGACTAAAAAGTCCGAAGTAAATGTAGTTCTTCAGACGGATTTCCGGTGGGTAGTCTTACACCGTGAGCGTTTGAGCAACAACAAGGCTCTGTGAAAAGGAGAAGTTGTGTACAAACTTCCGTTTGGTTGCGGGCCCTGCTGCCTGGGCCAGACGGGTCCTTGCGTAAAGGAAAATGTATCTCCATCATCAGAACTTGCCAGACATATTGTGGAATGTAATGCGTGCTCGCCATTATGGGAAAAAAACTTCAATGGTGTGTAAGGAAGCTTTTTTTTTTATTCTTCTTTTAAAAAATCTTGACAGAAGCTTTAAGTATAAGAGACCATAGAAACTGTGTAAGTCAACCATCTTTAGTTTTGAACGAACACGTGAAAAAGTTTATTTTGTTGTGAGTTTTTTGTGTTTTAGTTCCGTGTCGGTAGTTTCGAGGGGCGGGGGAACGCGGGGGCTGGATAGGGCGATTGCTGTCTTTCGCTCGGTTCACATGGCCTTGACGGGGAATATTATGTCGGGTAGTTTGGCGGCGGGTGTCTGTTGTTGGTGCGGTGTCAAGGTTGGAAGTCAGTCTATCTGGCTGGATTCAGTCCAATCTTTGCGGCGGCATGTCATTTGTTTTTCTTCTTTCCTATCCGTGTGGATGGCTATATATTGCTGTTCCCTTGCGAATAAGCCCGGCTGCGTTTGAGATTTTTTGTCGTCTTGCGCGTAACTGCAACTCCTCCCTGTCTCAAGGTTTTGATTATGTTGAGATGAAGTGTTGAGGTACAAAGTGTATATACGCAGAAATTGATCTTTTTTTAATTTTTTAAACTTTCTATTGTGTCAATAGCTGCAATAGAAAGCGAAATATTTTCACGTAATACATTCACACAGTGGGATTAAGACAGCGGTTGTTTTCAATCTTTTCTTTTGCAGACTGTGAGTATATATGACCCTTATTTTCTCGTGTACCGCTCCTACGAGTATGATGCTGGCAGCGGAGGCACCGGGAAATGTGTCAGCGTGCAATTATGCGACAAAAACGAAACAACCAGGACTGCTAGGAGCAGATTCATGTACAGGGACGCTCAGACGACCCACATGTAAGTGTGCAAGCGTCCTCGGCTTACCTTCTCAATTTTCCACGACTGCATGAGAAAAACTTTCGTACTCTTCATAATCCAGGATAGGAGTTACTGCGCGTGTCACGGTGGCTCGTTCGTGGAACAGCTCAGTCGACGACATCATCCGAGTAGGCGATGCAGATAACTGTGACGCACGTAAGCTAGAATTTTATATCTTGACATCTCTAACTTATTGTACGGAGAGGTCCCAAAGCCCGGTGAAGCTTTTGAAATAAACGCAAAAATCGGTAGCAGTACCAATGGCGGAGTGAATCCAATGGCGAGCACCAGATAATGCAGCATCTTAGTTACCATAATTTTTTCATGGATTCTCAACATGGGTTTAGGAGAGGTTATTATTGTGTCACGCAACTAAACGAACTCTATCATTATCTTGTCATGTCCGTAGATAAAGGTGAACAGACTGATTGTGTTTTTCTTGATTATAGGAAAGCGTTTGACGCAGTGTCGCACTCGTTATTACTTCACAAATTGAATTGTTTGAACATAGATATTACCACACTAAAATGGATCCAGTCATATTTGAGTTCGCGTCAGCAATGTGTAATTTTAAACGGCGAGGCGTCTCATTTTGTTGAAGTTACGTCTGGTGTACCACAGGGGTCGGTTCTGGGGCCATTGTTATTCTTAATATTCATCAACGATATTCATGTCAATGTAAATTCTCAGCTGAGATTATTTGCAGATGATTGCGCTGTGTATACGCGTATAAAGAACGGGGAGGGTTCCGGACAACTGCAGGCTGACCTAGATCGAATAGAACATTGGTGCGGTGAATGGGGGATACAACTTAACGCAAAGAAATGTGTTCATGTTAGCTTCACACGTAAATAAATAAATTTGATACGCAGTATTACTTAAGCAATGAGCTAGTAACGAATGAGAATAAAGTAAAATACCTCGGAGTCATTTTGTCATCCGACTGCACGTGGGATTCGCAGATTGATTATGTCATTATGAGGGCGGGTCGCGCACTCGGCTTTGTTCAAAAAAACCTAAAACACGCTACACAAAAATAAAATAACTAGCATATCTTGCCTATGTAAGGCCACTTCTTGATAACGCATGCACTGTGTGGGACCCTTCTAAAAAAATCGCATTGATGGCTTCGAAAAAATACAAATTCGTGCCGCACGCTTCGTCCTGGACCAGTACGACCGTTTTTCTAGTGTAACTAACATGAAACAATCACTAGGATGGGCGTCATTGGATCTTCGGCGAAAACATTTACGGTTGAAATTTTTATACATTTATCATGAAGCTACTTATATTAATAGTTCATCATACCTCTTTAAACCAAATTATTTTTCCAAACGTAATGACCATGTGCTCAAGATACGCGAGTACAGTGCAGTTCATTCTTTGTGAGGACGGTCAAGGACTGGAACGCTTTACATGAATGTATAGGATCGTGCTGGAAATACTGATAATAGACCGATCTCACCAGCCAGTTTGACTACGCCACCGCTGCCGCAAAGCATCGAGGGAGCTTTAGTCTTTCTGCACGTGCGACAACCTCGCTGGAGCTCTGCGCGTGTGGAGCATGAGGCGGCACGAACCGTCTTGTGCACTGCTGCCTGCCTCCTGCGAACTGAAGTTATGGCGGCGTCACGCATGCGCCGAACACTTGGAGAGATCGGTCTATTATTTTCGTTGTTATTCGCCCCCTGCAATAATGCCTTCTATACTTCGTTTCAGCTTAAGTCCAGACGCAGCCGGTGCTACACGCGCGAGCATGTGGCCACAAACAGTGCTTGCACTGCATGAGCGCGCGTGCTTGGCAGAGACGCTGAAAGCCCCGGAGCCCGTGCTTGTAGCATCGGCTGCGTCTCGACGCAAGCTGAAACGAAGTATAGGCGCTGCAGGAGTTCTCTGAATAAATAATAAAGAATAAAGCAATTATGTGCGTCGCGCGACGGGCTTTTGCGTGCATGTGCTTTGGATCCACATATTGGGCCGCGTGTCGCCAGGTGGTGAGTCATGCGGAGCGCCGTGCGGCGCCCAGTTTCACCGATCATGTGTCCCCTGCTTCACGGCAGCTCAGCGGCCGCCGGGGCCGCTGACGCCATCTGTCGGTTGTTGCGCCAGTCAGAGGTTAGCACACGGATGCCGTAGTAAAAAAAAAAAAATCTAGTTTTTTTTTGTTTTTTTTGCTCTTTTTTATGCGATGATTTCTTGACTTTTGGGCACCACTGTGATAAATCATGGCGCAATACGTTAACAAGCCGATTTGTGGGGTCACTTTAAAGGGGTACTGAATCGAAATTTTAGGTATACCTCCCACGCTCAAAAATAATTTAAACATGATCAACTCTATCCGCTATGACAATCGCCCGCTTGTATTTCAAACAGATGGCCGTATTTTTTTATTCTAAATGTTCGATTCTGGCAAGCGCTTCAAAATCAGCCATCGAAGAGCGCGGTGCCCCTCGGGATATCCGTCGAGGTTGCGACTTGCCCGCGATGTAATCGGCCTCCTTGTGGCCAAGCCTACCGTAGTAAGGAGCGTTAACACTTGGTGGCGTCAGTGCGTTACTACCTTCGCTTAATTAGAGTGCCCAAGGGCTGTAACATATCACCGCGATATGCGGAGCTGCTGAGTCGTGCGCGTTATTACAACAGGTAGTGCGTTCTCTGCTCCGCGACTTGGCCGATATGACGACATCAGCAACGTCGGTCTCGGGAGCGAGCTCGCTGCTCTTTGAACCGGACGACATCGTCGCTAGGCGACTAATGTACCTCTGTCGTCTCGCACGAATCGAGCTACTGACAGATTACCTACCTCAGGTTGTCTAAGGTGACGACAAGAGGATCATGTGTGACATTGGTAGGGCGAGGCATTTGCTGCTTACCTGATTTACCACCGACTTACCCGAACGGCCAAACTCGGCGAGGGCGCCAGCTTCACGGATAAATAAATATCGCTTCGAAGGAGCCATACCAGTAGGCGTCCTTCATTTATTAAAACGAGCAGGGAAGCGCAGGCCGAGACCGGTGAGGCAGCACGGCAGTGGCATCACACGAGTAGTTTACGCAGCTTATCCCATCGATAGTGGTGTGGCTGCATCATTGTCGTGTCACCGCGAAGAAACGCCTACACCACGACGAGTTTCCGAGATTCCTTGTCACAAGGACGACCACTAAGCGAACGAAGGCATTGGCGTAGAGGAAGCTTGCGCTGATCTCGACGGGTCGCGATTTTCCAAGCAGAGGCACAGAACACAGAGAACACAACTGTACAATTCTCGCATCGTCACACAAAAACAACCAAGAAACCACGCTCGCATCGCCACGAGTTTGCAACGCGATTTGACTCAATGGCGAGCACTAAACGAATGAAGAGAAGCCATCGGCACCGTTTTCGTCGGTCTCGTCGAGCGAGGCTTACGCAATCGTCCAAGCACTTAGCACGTCAACGGCGACTAATTTGGACGGTGACACGATCAATGAATCCTCACATCGTCGCACAGAAACTATCGTGCACAAAAGCGGATACCGGCACAACTCTCGACGTAAACCTGGGTCACTCCAAGAGGTCGCCGTCCCTCGGCGAGACCGACGTTACGTTGAAAGCAATGCGCGCCATGTTGAAAAAGATACTTCATCAGTCCCTCATGGCCCCTGACGCGTCCGACGTCAGTGACGTCAAAGAATGAGTGCAAGCGATTGTCTGGCGGAGTGAATCCACCGTGGCCAAGTGTGCTTTGGGTTTCTCCAACAAACCCTCGGAATTACGTTCTTTCCTAGGTAATCTTTACTAGTGAGCGGGCTTTCCATATAGTGGCCCTGCCGTCGGAGGCCAATGCCGTCACGACATTCTACTGAAGCTTCATAACCAACGACCAGGTGATTTTCGGTTTTCGTACAAGTCAGTTTACGATATGTTTTCTCACGTTTTGCAACGAAATATTGATGTTTCTGAGGTTCCACTGCTACCTACGTCATGCTAAAGCAAAGAAATTAGCTCCAGAATGTTTGTTTCCATGCCCCTTTAAAGGCTTTACTCGGCTTCGGCACCTAACTGTAAATTTTCACTGCACGGAATCTATGCCGGTTCTACATGCCGACTAAGACTGCCCTGCATCGTTCCACAGTCACCGACAGCTCTAAGAAAGGCGGGGAGTGGCGAATACCGAGCATCTCATTATCGCTTCCGAGCCAATCAGGTTGCATCTTTCCCACATAAGAGCGTTGAAGAACCAATAACGAAGCAAGGAGCATGAATATAATCAGCCACACCCTGCGTTTGTGAAGCTGTCAGGGATCCTTAGCGGTTCCCGTTTCTAATATAGGTTCGTTCGTTCAACAGCCTGTAATGCAGTGACATCCCAAATTCGGCTCGTTTATTCGGATTACTCAATCTGCGACGTGATGGTTGTCTTTGGAACACTGGAACCAAGTGAGTACTTTTTTTTATTCCTTAGACTAGTTGTGGTGTTTGCACATCGCAGCACGGGCCGACTTATACAGAAGAAATAATATTTCTCTGGTCGGTAACCCGACCGCCGCCGCCGCTACGATTCGATGGTCCCTACCAAGCAGCACCAAGAGTGCATCGTCGTGGCGCTCGTTTTATACATCTTCAGACACCAGCTAAACCAATCAGGCACCAAAAAAAAGCGCGGGCAAGGCGCCTTCACTGTGCGTGATTGGGTTATTCGGTGACAGCAAACGCAGGAAGTAAATGAGAGCCGTGACGGTGCACCTTCGGCTATGTTCAATTAGCGCCATCGGACTGTAGCATCGGCCGCAACCGGACTTTAGGTGAAACGGACAAGATCGTTATGCTGTCTTATTTCTGTCCGATGGCACCGAGGAGAAGAGGTGCTATGTGGATGGGTTTAGCGACGGTGTCAAACCGAAACAGAAAGCAGACCGCTCTTTTTAGTTGATCTGTGCTCGAACCAAAAAGTTGTAATGAAATATATATATCTAATGCAGGGCATATAACGCGGTTAAAATGAAGAGGTAATGATTTTGAACACATATGGGCGTGAAGGCTGTCCTAACTATCCATGATGCTCTGCGCATAGATCTCCAAGTGCTGCATTGAAGAAGCTTCAAGCGGTAGGCACTCGGCATGCATGCAGGCATGCGTGCATGCACGTGTGAATTAATGATAAAAGGAAGGAAGGAAGAGAAAAAAGTTTGTGAGGCTGCCACTTGCAGTGATTTTGTTCCGCAGCTTCCGACGCAACATGTTTCAGATTTGTTTTAATACTGGCTGGTCAATATAAAAAAACAAAAACATGAGACGTTTACAAATCTCTGTAATGTGAAACTAGAGCGCAGCTTTTGAGGAGGAGGACGGGAGAGTACGAAAAGGAGGGTATGCCCCTCCCCCTCTCCTCCTCCCCCTCCTCTCTCCTCCTCCTCCTTTCGTCCTCCTCTCCTGCCGCTTAATTTCTTCAAATATGACGTGACACGAAGTCGTGACGTTATTTTCCCTGCTATATTTAGCGGGGAAACTGAAATGGTGGAGGTCACATGACGTCAATTTCCCCCCTAAATTTAGTGGGGAAACTTAACCCGCTAAAGTTAGCGCGAAAATTTCCCCGCTAACTTTAGTGGCGATACGTCCCATAATGCAAAGCGCGCGGTTACGTCGTCGCCGACGCTGCTCAACCCGGAAACGGGCGCGTAAGAGCTGCGCTCTAAAAACAAATTATTCCAGACCAATTGCTGTCTGAAAATACCGAAATTTGTTTTACGCATTTCTACGTTAGAAACTTACTTTATTCGATTTGAATCGCACCTACTTACACATGCCAATCATCCACAACCTCTCCTCTGCATCACCGTGGTAAAACTCAGTGGTCCGATTATGGCACGCTTTCCAAACTGTTGTTAAGGTGTAGTGACCGCTTACGAAGAGAAGAGGAGAAAGAGGCGCGGTCACGAGGTCTCGGCAACCAAGATCGCGAGCAGCGAGACGAGACATTCTGAACGACTTAAGCCGTACTGTAAATATTGTAAATAAAATACGTGATGTAGAGGAACGCACCTCTACAAATTGGTGACCCGGTAACAAGAGACAACGGCCCTGACCCAGCCACACAGCTCCAGAACCTTGGTTTTCGGTGAGCTCAGCTTTCTACTTGCAGCATGATTCAAGGCGATGACACTGGCTCTGCTCAGACCCCGTCAATCTTAGGGACGACAACAACGACCATTAAGTTTCCCGAGTTTTTGTCGGCCGACTCCCAACCATGGTTTCTAACGACAGAATCCATTTTCCGAAAGCATAGAATTACGTCGTCCCAGACGAAGTTTGATTACGTATTTTCGGCTCTTCCGCAAGCAACAGCGGCCATGGTACGGGACATACTGCGCTCACTTCCAGACGACCAACCTTACGAGAAACTACGAGAGGAGCTGATACGACGCACAACGGAATCCGAACCGCGCAAACTGCAACAGCTTTTGACTTCCGAGGAGTTGGGCGATCGAAAGCCTACCGAATTTCTTCGACGAATAGAACAGCTCCTCGGAGACAAGGCAACAACAATTGACACAGCAATTCTGAGGGAGCTGTTCCTTCAACGCCTTCCAGCCCAAGTGCGCATGATCTTGAGTGCAACAACGACAGACTCGATTGCCACTCTGGCTCGTATGGCGGACCAGATTATGGATGTAGGTGGTTCTTGCATTTCTGCACTGGAACAAAGCACATCAGCACCGCCACCTACGCCATCTGAGGTTGGAGCACAACTCACTCAAATCATGGACTTCAACAAGCGCATGGAGGTCAGGGTGGACCAGCTGAGTCAAGAGCTCTACAGGCTACGCGTACGACCGTCGCCTTCTGCGACCGTGAAGGAGAATGTCCGCCGCCACCAGAACTACGCACCCCACGAGCCCACCGACTCCGAGTCAGAGGTATGCTGGTACCACCAACGCTATGGACAACACACAAGCAATGTCGCCCGCCGTGTACTTACTCGGGAAATGGCATGGGCACGCGCTGAAGGCCACCAGCGTCGAGAGCCCCACCTCAGGTCGACTATTCTACGTCACCGAACGCCGAACGAACGTTCGTTTCCTGATAGACACTGGTGCAGAGATAAGCGTTGTGCCCCCTACGATGGAGGAACGTCGGCCACGCCAAGAATCTCGGCCACTCCAAGCAGTAAACGGTTCTTCAATCAAGGAGTACGGAGAAAAGTCGCTGACAGTGGACATCGGGCTCCGCAGGACGTTCCGCTGGCCTTTCATCATCGCCGACGTCCAACAAACCATAATTGGAGCAGACTTCTTGCGAAGGTTCGCCCTCACAGTTGACATGAGAAGGAACATGCTCTTCGACACCGACACACAGCTTAGCGTCCAAGTTCTCTTATCAAAGTCCGTCTCTCCCACGAGCGAAAGTGGACACTCCATGGTAGAACGTTGTCAACGAGTTTCCTCAAGTCTTCCGCCCACCGGTCCCTGATGAAAGCGTGAATCACAACGTCACCCATCACATTGAAACCAAGGGTCCCCCGGTTTTCGCAAGACCACGACGTTTGACAACCGACCGTTTTCGCATTGCCAAGGATGAGTTTGAATACATGCTCGAACTTGGTTATATACGGCCTTCTTCGAGTCCGTGGTCTTCCCCACTCCACATGGTACCAAAAAAAGATGGAGACTGGCGACCCTGTGGGGACTATAGAGCACTAAATAAGGCTACAGTGCCAGATCGCTACCCGATCCTACAAATTCAAGACCTCGGCGGTATGGTAGAAGGAGCCACTATTTTCAGCAAAGTGGATTTGGTTAAAGCCTACCACCAAATCCCCATCGAACCTACAGACATTGCCAAGACTGCGATCGTCACACCGTTTGGTTTGTTCGAGTTTTTGAGAATGCCGTTTGGACTTCGGAACGCCGCGCAAACCTTCCAGCGTTTTGTTGATCAAGTTCCTCGCAGCTTGACATTCACATTCGCTTACATCGATGACATCTTGGTGTTCAGTCGCACACCTGAAGAACATGCCAACCATCTTCGACAGCTCTTTTCTCGGTTGCAAGAATACGGGCTCGTCGTCAATGCGACAAAATGTGAGTTCGGTGTCAAGGAAGTGCGTTTTCTTGGACACCACGTAGATAGCCGCGGGATCCGAACACTGCCTGAGACGCTCGATATCATCAAAAACTTTCCAACACCGACGACGACAACGAGGCTTCGTGAGTTCTTGGGGCTTTCTAATTTTTATAGTCGATTCATCCCACATTGCGCTCATATAAGTCAGCCACTTTTCGCAATGCTGCAAGAAAACAAGACGAAAACGTCACTACTGCAGTGGAATGAGGCTGCCCATCATGCCTTCGAGGCAGTTAAAAATTCCATTGCCAACGCCACGCTCCTAATACACCCGAAGCGCCACGCACCCATCTCCATTATGGTTGACGCCTCTGATGGTGCTGTGGGAGCTGTTCTGCAACAGCAGGTAGAAGATAACTGGCATCCACTTGCATTCTTCTCAAGAAAACTTTCACCAACAGAAGTTCGCTACAGCACTTTTGGGAGGGAGCTGCTGGCTATATACCTCGCAATATGGCACTTCCGGCATTTTGTTGGAGGCCAAACTTTCTTTGTCCTGACCGACCATAAACCGCTGACATTTACACTAACATCCAACAGCGCAGCACACACTCCGCGAGAGGTACGGCAGATGGCTTTCATCTCAGAATTCACGACCGACATCCGATTCGTCAAGGGCACAGAAAACGCTGCGGCTGATGCGCTCTCCAGGATCGGTGTGAATCGATGCTCCTTCGAACCTCATCTGGTCCCCTATGGGGAGCTTCCAGCAGCCCAACGCGCTGATGCCAGACTCCAAAAACTCCGAACAACTTCAGCAACAGTTGTCTTCGAGGATGTGCGGATGCATGGCTCTGAAGACACGATAGCATGCGACATGTCGACAGGACAACCTCGACCATTTATTGCCGCCCATTTACGCCGGACAATCTTTGATTCCTTCCATGGCCTATCCCACCTAGGAATAAGAGCCACGCAACGTCTTATTGTGCCAAGATTCATCTAGCCGCGCATCAACGCTGATGTGCGGGCATGGACCAAGACATGTGTGCAATGTCAGCGTGCAAAGATACACCGGCATACCATCACACCATTAGGCGCGTTCAACCCACCAGATGCCCGCTTCGCCCAAATTCATGTTGACATTGTAAGACCGCTTCCCCCATCGCATGAATACCGCTACATCTTGACCGCCATAGATCGTTTTACGCGGTGGCCCAAGGTCGCTCCGATGAGAGACATCACAACACAAAGACTGGCGCAAACGCTAATTGAAATGTGGGTAAGTCGATTTGGCGTTCCCCAAACCATCACCACCGACCAAGGACGACAGTTCGAATCATCACTATTTCGAAACCTTTCCCATTTTCTTGGAGTCAAGCACATCCACACCACAGCGTATCATCCGATATCCAATGGCATGGTAGAACGATTCCATCGTCAGCTCAAGGCAGCAATCAGGGCTCAGCCAAACAGCATTGCATGGACGGAAGCCCTACCATTAGTTATGCTCGGCATACGAGCAGCTTTCAAAACGGATATTAACTGTTGCACGGCCGAGTTGGTGTACGGTACGTCACTCCGTCTGCCAGGAGAATTCTTCAACCAATCAACTGACACCGATATTGAGAGTGCCAAAAACTATGTAAAACGACTCCGTATCCTCATGCAGGACCTCCGACCTACCTACACAAGGGTACCGTCGACACGTTGCACGTCCATTCTGGCTGATATTCTGCTCTGCACACACGTTTTTCTCAGAAATGACGGAGTCAAGAAACCCCTACAGCCCACATACGATGGATCGTTTCAGGTTCTGAGACGCAGTGAAAAAACGGTGACACTTCTGGTAAAAGGCAACGAGAAAGTCGTCTCGCTAGACAGAGTTAAGGCTGCCCACCTTGACTTCGATTTTTGTGTACAAGATGCAACACCGTTTCGAAGACCTCGACAGGCTCAGTTCTAGACAGGCAATGCATGGAACTTGAGTCGGGACAAAACCTGTGAAACCTCACGACAATGGCTTCCTCAGGAACGTAAACGCTCGTCACCTCCGCCTCCTCACTAGGGGGGGAGTACTTGTGGTGACCGCTTACGAAGAGAAGAGGAGAAAGAGGCGGTCGCGAGCTCGGCAACGAAGATCGCGAGCAGCGGAGACGAAACATTCAGAACGACGTAATTAGCCATACTGTAAATAGTGTAAATAAAATACCTGATGAAGAGGAACGCACCTCTACAAAGGTATAAATTAGAAATAACAGTTTTAATATAACTTTCTAAGTGTTTTAATAAAATACTATTGGAGATCTATGTTGGCAACTTTTAGGGATGCCCAACTTGTTTTCAAATCAAACTTTCAATGTATACCTATATGAATAAAACTTTTGTTGGTGAGAAAAACGTGAAATGTTAGGAATTCTGAGCTCTATATGCTCCGCAGAGAAACCTCTCGTAATAGCCCAAGAATGCTTACTATGTTGTGCATCAGATACTTATTTTTGTACGTACAATCAGCTTCACATTGAAGAAAACGCCTAGTTATTGAAATACATAACTAAGCTAACCTCAATAACCCAGATTCACTGATGAAAAAAAAAAGATTTATTTTTGTGAGCTTGTCTACGAATGCAGAATGCCTGCTACACAATGAAGACACTGTGATGAATTTATTGCTCCCGTGTAACTTCCCGTCGATCCGTTATTATTTCTTGGCACTCAAGTGACATTGCGTTCGTTGGTTTATATTTTAATGTTTCTACATTCTAACGTGAATATAAAACATCGCTTGTTAGAGTGGTATAAGCTACCACGTGACCTTCTCGCATGGTTATTTCCTAACAAACGTTTACATGTGGCACATGAAAAAAGTGTTTATCGAGGCTACAGGTTTTTATTAACTTTACTTTTTTATTGTTGGTTGTTAAGCTTCGATCAAAAGTTTTTGCGTGGTGGACGTTAACAATAACTGGAAAATTCACGGAAATATTAATCCGTCATACTCTGTCGCATAAAAAGTTAAAGCAATAGAAAAAAGCCAACAAAACATCTTAGAATATCCCCATTTCTTCTTTCCAGAATGCGAACTCTGGGTCAAAGATGGCTATCAATATCACCTTCAAGGCAACATCCAAGCGAGTCAAGAAGGAGGAAATGATGGCAAGAATAACATAACCGAATGCGAAAAGCAATACAATGCGCTATGCAAAGTGAAATATCCCATCTACGATAGAGATATATGCAGTTCGCCTATGAAATGGACCCCATCAGAGAGGCCAGATGAGAAAACAAAAAAATGACTAATCAATGGACATAACAGTGCACACTATGGCAAGTAGTTGAGAGCACTTTAGAATGAGCTCAATTAATTTAGTTTTAGTTTCTAGTGGTTATAGGGTGGTGGTACGTACAAATAAAGAGATCGAAGTAGATCAATGATTGTTTAGTAAAAAAAAACTGTTCAGCGAAAAATAATTTACAATTGTTTATTTTCACAGGGCATTCATAACAATATATGTTTGCATAACAACATTATTTGATAAATTTGATAGTCTGTATAATTTAGAACTTGAATGCAAAGTTAGGAGGAATGTTTTCGCTGATACTTCCAAAAATCTACATTAAAACCTCGCCTTGGCGAAGTTCTATTTAATTTGTATTACATCGCAGGTAAAGGCTGTATCTAATAAAACCTGGATATTTTATATAAATTATATCAATTCAATGTTCGTCCTGGCCAATTACTTCGACATACGTCTTTTCTGCAATCACTGAAACTACCAAAGTGGCCGCAGCCGACGCAACGGCCCTATTGATCCACTCGAGCAGCGCCCAGACGTGCATCGTCACAGCGCCCATTGTCTTTTTTGCGTTTGCTATCACCAGCTCAACCAATCACGCACTGTGAATGCGCCGCCATCTTGCGCTTCTTTCTGTGCGAGATTGGTCTAGCCGGCGATAGACCACCCACAAAGAAACGAGCGCCGTGACGATGCACTTTTGGTGCCACCACTTGATTAGCGCCGTCGGATTGCAGCGTCGGCTGAGGTGGGATTTCAGTCTTCAAGCGACATGGAGTATATACGAACTCACCTCGGTTACGTCTTGACGCGGTGGTGGCGCGTTGGGAGTAATTCCGGTCTAGGGCTATGGGCGGAAGTCGCCATGTGGTACGTGCATTCCTGTGTTGTTTTGGAAGAAACCAGACAAAAACCTGCCTTCTCGTCAAAACGCCATGACTCAAGAGTGTACCAAAAGAGTCGGGAGAGGTTTGAAGGTTAGTTTTCACGTGTTTTTTGCCTGCTCGGATCGTCCAAGAGCAGTTCGAGCGTCGTTCGAGCATAAAACTGAACCGACGTGCAGCGCAGTGCGAGCATAAAACTGCACCGACCTGCAGTTTTATACTGGACCGTTAAGCCAGGCATATTTCATGAGCTTTTGAAGATTTTTGGCTCCAGGAGAAGACGGAGAGAACGTCAAGATTTGTTCGGCAACATACAGCAAAAAAGACTCGAACGCTGGCAGGTGTTCCCTCTTTTCCTCAAAAGAACAACTGTTCTTAGTGCTTGTTCGCCTCCATCCTGGACTTTTTGAGAGAGCTCTGGCGTACAGGTTCAGGGTGTCTCTGGCCACAGTCTCGAAGATCTGCATCACTTGGATAAGCTACATTTATATCCACCTGGCACAGCTGCAATTGTGGTTGCCAAAAATGGCAATCGACAATGCAGTGCCACCGGCATTCAAGGACCGGTACCCTTCCACCCGCGTTAATCTTGACGCCACGGAGATTAAGTGCGAAACCTCAAGCTCCCTTGAACTACAGTCACCCACTTTCTCCCAATACAAATCGACCAACACCTTCAAGGGGCTCATCGGAATCTCCCCGGATGGAACAGTCACGTTTGTGTCTGAGCTATTCACAGGCTCCATCTCGGACAAGGAAGGTGTGTTGAGGAGCGGATTCCCCAAGCTCTCTTTTGATGACGGAGACTTGGTCATGGTGGACAAATTAAGGGTTGAAGGTCGAAGACTTGCTCCAAAAGATCAACGTGAAGCTCAGCATACCTCCGTTCCTTCGGAAGGAGCATTTCACGGATGAAGAGGTGCATGTGAGCGAGGGTACAAAAGATCAAGAGCTTCCACATCTTCAACAAGCCGATTCCCATCTCGATCTGTCCTGTTTCAAATGAGATGTGAGCAGTTTGTGCAGTTCTGACGTACTTTCAGAGTCCCCTCATCAGAATGTGTGACGACGAGCCTATTTCTGAGGATATCAGAACGGACTAAACAGAACGATGGAACCAAAATTACTTGAAGCCATGAACTGGCCAGTTCTACTTTGGTTCCCTGCAGATACTACTGTAGCTAATGCAAGTGTTTGGTATTTTGTTACTTTGGAGAATAAATAAACGGTTATGGCCAAGTCCCACTGGAGCAACGAACAGAAGCAAACAGCGGCGGATAACGTCAAAAAGCGACAACCACTGCCAACAGACACCCTGTTTTTTTGTTGTTGTTTTTTTGTTGTTTTTTTTCTTTAGTCTGCCGTCTTATCTGGTGAAACATAAACGACGGCGATCAACGCAAAAAAAAAAATCGAAAAGTCTGTCGGCGGCGGTTTTTGCCTTTTAACGTTGGTTGCCGTTGTTTGTTTCTGTTGCCCCCAGGTGGGACGGCAGATCCCCAAAAACAGGGTGTCTGTCGGCAACGGTTGTCACTTTTTCATGTTATCCGACGTTGTTTATTTCTGTCCGTCACTCTAGTGCAACTAGGCCAGTGGCGTACCAACTGGTTTTTAGAGGGGGGAGAAGGGCAAACCAGCCTCCCCCCCCCCCCTCCCCCCGGGTCGCACTTTTTTACTAGTGATGGGCCAAACTTTGCCGAATCGAAAATTCAACGCCGAATCTTGGGATTTGGCGCAGCCGAACTTTTGCCGAACTTTTCTAAAGATTCGGCAAAGATTCGGCAAAAGTACACTGTTACCAAACTTAACGTTGATATTTAGTTTTTCTGATAAAAAAAAGGTTTTATGTTTTTTTTTCTTAAGTTAAATACAACATGTAGTGCCTATTGACACAGTTATTTTCTAAATAAGGTGATATTCTACAAGATAAACTATCGGTGTCGCTTTTGGTGTTTACTGGAAATTTTTGTGTCTACTGGCACAAAGTGGCGTAACAACGAGGTTGGGTAGTAATCGGCGCAGTCACGAATCGCGCTACGAGAGTTTGGGTTTTGAGGCTTCATCAGCGCACGCCTGCAAGTGTGTTTACCTTGTTAAATTAAAGGCAATCACTGCGGTCTTACTTCCTCTGGGGGCCACCGTTTCGTGCGTGAAAACGAATGCAACGGTTGCTGAACCTTCACCAGAAAAGATAGCAATATTGTAAATATGCATGTTTTTCGATTTGAGTCACTTGACGTCAGCTTTGCATGAAACTGTGCGTCACATCTTCGCAACGTGCCGTTTTCAACCTTTAAAACGACGGTTTCTGATGTTCACACACGGACGCTTAGGAAGACGGGAAGATTTAGGAATGTCGGTCGTACAATGTCGAGCATGATGGTTCTGTGTTTAGTTTTATGCAGATACATGAAACTCGCGAAATAACGCGAACTAAAAAGCAATATTATTCTGTTTTGGTACAAACTACTTGTGAGCCGAAAACAGAATTGTTAAAATAATAATAATAATAATAATAATAATTTTATTTGCACGTACTGGAAGGGGCACATGTGGTGACGTGTGGGGCTAGGCAGATAGGTGAAAACCCTTGCGCAGAGTGGCTGCCCGCCCGCCACCACATGTGAAAAAACAAAACAGACATATATATGTACAGAATATACACACTACCAGACTTGTGCCTATCTCAAATACTCTACTCAAGATACTGTATTTCAAATACTTTTTGAAGTATCTTGGTATCTTACGAATACTTTTGATCGAGAGTATTTGATACTCTATTTTAATTAGATTTCTGGGTATCTTGTACTCATTATCTCAAATACGTTTTTTTACATTACGTCATTTTCCGAGTTTCTGGGTATGAAGTGGCGTGGGTGTGGCACGAGCAAACCTGAACATTCTTTCGAGCAAGCAAATCCTCTTGCTAGCTTCGATTAGCTACGGTGACTTTGACTGAGCTCGTGAAGAAAATTATCGCTTTTTTACCGATTGTGACTCATATTTCAGCCCAAAGTTCGTACAATAAGGTTTTCCCCTCGCCTTCCCAAAGGCACCTTTCGTTTCCTAGCGTTTCCCTTGAAAAATCCTCAAACAAAACGGGTGGTTTTACGGAAGTAAAGATTGCCACACTGAGGCGCAACGCAGATCGGCAAACGACCTGCGAAAACAATGCAGACTTAAGTGTCAAGAAAATAACAAAAAAAGAGAAGTGGGAAAAAAAGAAGACATTTTTGTCTTGCTTGTTTTATATTTAACCCCGCTACGGCAAAACGTCAAGGTTTTCTTTTTAATTTTTTTTTCTTTTGTCGTCAGTCCGTTACTTATTGCTCTCGCGAACACGATCTGTAAGTGAACATTGATAAGCAGAGAACAGGACAGGAAACGAACTAAAAGCTGGATGACTTCTCAAAATCCCAACAAAGCATCCCCCAACCTTGACTGCCTTTCTGAACGCAACCTACTTGAAGAGGGTGCGGCCACTGCCGTGGCTATTATGTGGGTTTCCTTTGTTATCCATTCACTCATATCCGTATCCCAAGTTTGTTTATAGTGAATACACGAACTCATCTCAGTTACGTCACGGCGCGGTGGTGGCGCGTCGGGCGCACTTCCGGTCTGGGGCCGTGGGCGGAAGTCCCCATGTGAGACGTGTATTCCTGCGTTGTTTTGAAAGGAACCAGACAAAAACCAGCCTTCTCGTCAAAACGCCGCAACTGGGGCTGTACCAAAAGGGGCGAAAGAGGTTTGAAGGTCAGTTTTCATGTGCTCGGTTCGTCCGAGAACGTAGATATGTGCCGTGAAAAGGGAAAAGCAGACGCCGTCGGACCACGATTGCTTGGGCGGGAAGCACTTTGGGTTGATTCACGGATACTTGTGGTCATCAGATTTATTTGTTTTGTTCCAACATGAACGGCGGAAAACCGTGGAGTTCTACGGACCGCCTGCGGACCACGTTCAGTGTGTCTTCAAGTTCAAACGGCCGCCTCATTGTTCGAACTGTCGTCTGCTTTTTCAAACGTTTCTGCTTGTCGTCTGCTCTTTTAAACGACACCGGCCCATAGACTAAAACCTGGGCCCGGTACTTGCGATAAGAAGTAGGTGCAGGCCTCAAAAGACTTAAGTTTGAAGGTTGGTAGGCAGGCTGGATCTAAAGAGTAGATACAAGAATATGTTGATCATTGTTACCAGTGGCCATCACAGGCTTTTTATGTCTCATTCACTTGGTCCGATTCTGTTTGAGATTTTCAGTATCGACGTCGACCATTTCAGGTACGGTTCACGCTTTTTCAGCCCGAGCGACGTGCGACCGAAAATTGCGAGCGAAATCTCATTATGCGAATCACCCTTTAGCGTCCATTCTGCGGCGTCCACGCGGAATGAATCGCCGCATGTCACATTATTCACGCGAAGTTCTGCGGTGTAACGAGCCTCGTTAATTTCGCTGAGGCCGCTGAAGTAGTCAAACCTTGCCAGGAAGACGTAGAATCAACAATACGAACGCGAAAAAGGGCAGGGGGACTCACGCCGACGCCGATAACATCGCATTCCGATGGTTTGTTTATGGGCGACGGCGAGCTTCTTTCCCACACCCCCATCGCGCATGCGCGGCGCCGGTGGCGTCCGCTAGGGGCGCTTTGGTTTGTTTGTAAACATGAGTTGGTGTATAGTGAACTCCCCATTTACGGAATATGGAATGTAGTTAAACGATGCGTCTAAGGTGCGCCGCAGGACGTGATATTCAGCGATGTCACAATAGCTAAAGCGACATCTTTATTTCTGTCCCAAAAAGGTTTTGTAGCATGTATCGGTGATATTGCCACGCGCGTTGCCGAGCGAGCGCGTGTCCGAATAGTTACCACGCTTGGCTCTCGCGCGGAGCCTCCAGGTTCGATTCCAGGGAGCGGACTCCTCTTTTGTTTATTCTTTGGACTTGAGATTTTCGTAAGTTCGAGAACCTTGTCGTGTGATCGAGTTACGAATGTTCTACGCACCGAACGTTCTACTCCGAATGTTCCAGAACTTCCACGCGGGTACAAAAGGTGCTCCGCGTGGCGCTTCGGAGTCAGTCTCGTCCCAGCGCTCGATCCTGCTGTTTTTCCGGGGTGTAGGAAATAATGTTCCCGGAAAAAATGGCCCCCGAAAAGATGTCCCCGGAAAAAAAAAGGCCCCGGACAAAATGTCCCCGAAAAAAAAGATCCCAGGTGGAAAGTAGGAAAAAGTGGCCCCAAAGGATTTTCTTTCTCTGGGTTTCCCTGATTCTCATGGCCTTCGGCGGTCCAGTCATATGTCCTTGGGAAAAAAGGCACCGTGTGGCAAGTAGGAAAAAACGGCCCCAACAAATAAGGAAATATACGATTCCCCGAGGTACACGTCGCGACACTGTTAGCGCAAACACGACATCGGCGCATTTTCAAATTTTACTTAGAAAGAGTATTAGTTCAAACGAAATTTTACCGTCTGCATTATATCCCAAAATAGGCACATTCAGTACCTATAATAACTTTGATGACAATTAACCTTTCGTTTGTATACGAAAAAGGATAAAAAAATTAGCGATCGCTTGTTCGTGCTAACAGTGTCGCGCTTTTTACCCATTTGGAAACGGAACACAAGTCCTCTCAAATTTGCCCAAACACAGTTAATAGTTTGGTTTTGGCTAGAAGTGTTATAAATGTTTATTTCTCAATGGAAAACAAACAAAAATGAAAGCCGTTTACAACTCCCTGTAACGCCGAATTAGAGCGCAGCTCATCAGGAGGGGGGGAAGGCGCGGAGGGGGGTTGGTCACGTGACCTGGGAGGGGGGTCACGTGATCTCGGGGCGGTCACGTGACCTGTGGGGGTCACGTGACCAGGGGGCCACGTAACCTTGGAGGTCACGTGACCTCGGCGCAGGGTTTGGCAGTATCGCGATACAAATGGATCGCGATAGTATTTCAGAAATACATTTCGTATCTGTATTTCTGTATTGCGATACATTTTTTTCACCAGTATCTCTATTCCTGTATCGAAATACATTTTGAACGTTCCTTTGTATCGCGATACAATCAGGGTGAAATGTATTTCGTTACATGCCTTGAAAAATACTCCCCCCCCCCCAAAAAAAAAAAAAAAAAATCCGAATGTTTTTTTTTTTTTGTTTTTTTGTTTTTACTTCTGAGGGCCCCAGGGTCAAGGAGATGCTGGGGCATTGTTACCATGCTGACCAAGGTTCCTTCCGATTCTCCTAACTACTTTTCTATGCGTCCTCTTCTCTCTTCTGAGAAGTGCTGCGTAGTCGGGGACTCGAACCAGGTGGCGTGCCAGGAGTGGAGTCAGAGCATCTTGTGCCGCAGGTCCTTAGGTATAGAGTTTCTTGAGTTATTGTTTGCTGGCATCCAAAGCCTGCTGCTAACCGTCTCTCTTGCCCTAGCGTACACAGTACAGCCAGCCGGGAAAGCTGAGTCACAGTTCGTTGCAGCACGATCCTGGCGGTGGTTGACTTGAAATAGTAGGATGACTCACGCAGTGAAGTTCAACACATATTCGAATGCGTCTGCGGCTGCGCCCCTAATATTGCACGGCTCAGGGGTGCGTCATCAGCCGACGTGAAAGTGACCCGCTGCTCTGGTGATCTGAAACCCAGGAAGGAGGTCAGACGTGGCCCCGCTGTGCCGACCCGGACTTCGTACAACCGCGACTCGTCTCAAGCGCGCAATATCAGGTCGCAATCCACGAGGTCTCTATTTGGAGTATGCAAGGCGAAACTTGAGGACTGAAATCCATGCGTCGGTGGCGGAGGGTCGGCAGGAAGGACCTTCACAACAGGGATGCCACCGTATCGTTTTTTCAACCGTAACAGAAGATAAGACATGTGTTCCAGGATGCTTCAGGTGGCCCATCATTCTCGAAAATCCTGCACGATATTCAACGAGGTAACCTACAACAAAAGTACGTATGGTCCTTTCATACAGCAGCGTGGTAAAGTTTCATGTTCAAGGCCAACCCTGCAGATAAAGAATACCAGTTGATTCCACCGTGACGTCATGTGATAAATGTTGACAGGGGCGTCCTTATTGGACAGTTGCGTGGTGAAGATTTGATCGGATTTAGGATGGCATAAAATTTATTTAGAGGTCGAAGTCTTTTCACATCGCTCGTCAGAAAGACAGGATGTCAGAGATTGCATCGCGGTCAGTCCTTGATGGAACGTTTTTTTGAGCCCATTGAATACTCCTCGTCGTCTGAAATCACAACCTTCAACGCAAAGTGCCAAACCTACGGGAAAGTAACTTCAGGTTCAGGATTAAAACCTTTCACTTCCTACTTCAAGCTCCATCTCATTTGGCGTCTAAACAAATTTGAAAAATGTATTGCAGTATCAGTATTTTTGTATTTGTATTTCTGCCCTCCCTAAAATGTATTCCTGTATTTGTATTTCCAAATACATTTTGCCTCTATTTGAAATGTATTTCCGATACGTATCGCGATACACTTTTACAGATATATTTCAGTATCAGTATTTTAGTTACCATTTTAATGTATCCCAGTATTTGTATTTCCAAATACATTTTTGAGTATTTCTGCCCAACCCTGCCTCGGAGGGAGGTCACGTGACTTGGGGGGTCACGTGACCTCGGGGGGGGGGGGGGGGGGGGGGGGGGGGGTCACGTGGCGGGTGTATCTCGAAACAACCCATTCCGATTTGAACCCTTCTCGTTTGAACCCATTCGTGAAACGTCCTTCGCGTTTCAACCTTTCGCGTTTCAACCCTTTCTCATTTATACCCGTCTCATTTGAACCCATTCTGATCTGAACCCATCTCGTTTGAACCCATTCGCAAAACACCCTTCGCGTTTTAACCTTTCGCGTTTCGACCCTTTTTTATTTGAACCCGTTCTTATTTGAACACCGTATTTGAACAAAGGGCAGTGAGGTACAGAAAGAAGGAGGAACAGTTGAGAATGAAAGTTGAAGATGAAGCGAAGGTGGTACATAGGATGCTGCAAATTGGCACCATATATCGTGAATAGCCCATGAAACAATTTTCCTTATGCCTGCGTGCCGCCCCGAGTTTCTTGACGTAGTTACCTGGGCACATGGTGACATGGTGACGTAGTTTCAAAAGTGATAGAGCTGGTACTTAATTTTTCCTCTTGCGCTGTTGATGACGTCGTTAATTTGTCGTCTTGTGGAGCGGATGGATCATTGTGCTCGTCATGTGTTATTGATTGCAAGTACCGCAGAAAGATTCCGAGATCACGATGTTGGATTAATGTGGGTTCGGTGGTCACGTCGAGAATGCGAGTATTATATGCATACTCTTTGAGATGATCACGTCTACGCTGGGGGTTGTTCATTGTTCCAATGTTGGGGGGTGTGCAGGCCATGACCCGGACAAACGTTGGGAGTTGCGGCTTTTTTTTTCTTTTTTTTGTTTTTGAAAATGTGCATGTACGGATGTTGCGTGGCTTGAGGGCTTTCTTACCAGGCACAGCTTGTTTTCTTCATTTCGGTTGGGAATCATCGGATGCAAATTATGCTCATCTGGCATGCCCTGTGAGGATATCGAATTATTTACAACCGGTGGCGGAGTGGTTCTACGGATCTACGATCATTGTATATTTGCCTATGTGTCGTCCGTCATGCAGTGGATTGGCATGAGCTCTAGATGTCATTCTCCAAGATGCATGTCAAGTAGGGCTGGTAAATTGATCGATTAACCTACCGATTAATCGACTAATGATTTAATCGTGATTAATTTTTTTTAACCGGTTGATCGGTAAAATTTTGACGAACCTAAAGAGGTAAAAACTCAACGCTTTCACCACGGAGACGTGGACGAGTACACCTGTATGAAGGGCAAACTTTAGGCTAAAGTTTAGCCTAAAGTAAGCTGTAGGGGCAAGATTTGTAACTCAAGACAATTGCAGTAGGTTGCACGTGTCCCGTCCATTTCAATGCCGTTGGAGGGTCCGTTTAGCGCAGCAGAGACTATTGTGAACAATCGAGGGAGGTTGCTCTTACCGCAAAATATTAATGAACCTCTTTTCCTCATGCAGCTGAAGTAATAACCTGTGAGCGTGAGTGTCTTTGAACTGTTCTGAACTAAACATGGAGGCTGATTCGAAATCCGAATGGTATATTCCGCCGTTTGTCACAGATTCAACAAACAAAAAAAAAAAGTTTTTTTTTATATATTTTGTATGAAAATGAGCGAGGCCGATTAATCGAATAATCAATCGATTAAACGGTGGAGCTTAATTGGGTTAAACGTTTTAAGCCACGCCCAGCCCTAATTTCAGGGCGCAATGAAGCTTCAGGTGCCTGGACTTCATAATGTCATTGGTTCCTTTATTTCGGTTTCCCGTGAGTGTATGATGAAATTATTGCTTTTCCTTAGCCTGATCACGTACATGGCTAAAATGAGCAAAGTCGTTTTGAGAATGGTCGAAACCAGAACTTATGTTTTAGTAAGTTTGAAATGAGAAAGGTTAAAACGAGAAAACGTGTCTTTGAGAATGGTCAAAACCAGAAAGTATGTTTCGAGAAAGGTTAAAATGAGAAAAGTAGTTTTGAGAGTGGTCAAAACGCGAAAGTATGTTTTGAGAACGGTTTAAGTGAGAAAGGGAGAAAAGCGAAAGTTGTTTCGCGCTGGGTTGAAATGAGAAGGTAAAAACGAGAAGGTAGAAATGCGAACGGGTTCAAATGAGAACCACCCCACGTGGCAGGGGGGGGGGGTCACGTGGCCTTGGGGGTCACGTGACCTTGCGGTTACGCCGACGCCGACGCCGCTCAAGCCGGAAACGGGCGCCTAAGAGCTGCGCTCTAAAACAGTTGAGATGCAATGTTACAAATCAAGAATGAAGTGACACACTCTAGATTCATACGCAAAAGCCAAAACCGGATCGTACGGCAGACGGCACACATGAAATTTTCAATTCCGATTGCCCCAGCGGCGTACCTTTCGCAGAGGTTGTGAAGACGGCGTTGCATTTCGATGAGTGGCCATGGTGACATTTTTTCTGGGGACATTTTTTCCGTGGACGTTTTTTGCTGGGACCTTTCTTCCGGAACCCGTTTCTCCGACATTGACGCCTGCGACGCTAGCCTTTCTCTATTTTATTTTGGGCACAAGTTCGCCCCATTAAACCTTTAATTTCTTCAGTTATTCGCCGCCTCATCATTTGTCATTCGTGATAATATCCTGCTCCTTATAGTTGGACTGCATAAAATAGCCCTACGATGTTTTTTTTTTTTCGTTTTGTCTTGTTACGTGCTAATAAACCATTCTCGTAAATCATATTTGTGCAACTGTATAATTGTCATTGTCACTGACGTCGATACAAATTACGCAATGCGGAAGTATCTTCGGACGTATTTGAATTACATTTCTAAGTATTTGTACTCTACTCAAGATACTTTACAGTGAAAGTAACTTGAGTAGTATTTTAAATAGTTTGTGAATCAGGTATTTTGTAACTTAACTTAAATACTTTTATCGAGTATTTTGTACAACACTGCACACTACAGAAAGTACATAAAAAGGAAAGAAAAGGGGAAAACATGTATCACATTATGACGAGGATGCCAGCTGCATCCCATACATCCTGGCCAGCTCTCGTGACTTTGCCCGTTTGACAGCAGTGGGCTGCGCACACTGAGGGTAATTTTCAGTTGTCAGTCAATGTTTCAACTACCTTGTTGCATCAATGGAAAGGTCAAATTAAAATCACGTTATCCAGAATGTACCGCATCATTTGTCACTTGCGCAGTGGACAGCGTAAATAACTGGTCGATCTTCTGTTCTTGAGGCAGAGAATATTGAAGAGAACCACACTTGGCAAAGGTTCACAAACACACAGTTATTGTGTTGCCTACTCCGCACCCCGCCGTAACCGCTGGTTGTACTAAACTTTACGATGGTAACCGCACGACTGCTCGGCGTCCATTTGCAATCCATGTCCTCGTCGCGTTCGCGCGCGTGCGCAGACATTTGCCAAGTTTTTGCTGAATCTTTGCCAAACCTTTCTTAAAGATTTCGCCATATGCCGAACTTTGGCGAATCTGAAGTTCGGCAGATTCGTTCCATCACTAATTTTTATGGCGCAGACGATTGACCCCCTAGCAATGACGCTCACGACGGATTGGCTGCTCGGCAACAGGTGGGAACTTAAATTTCGGATTCGGACGGCGCCTGTATCACTCGGGAGCGCGTTAACCCACCCCCCGCCTGCGTTCAAGACGCTTCAAGGCGACAGTATGTGGCCGCTAATTACAAAACTGTTAACCCACTTAACACCCCCTCCCCCCCCCCCCCCCCCGTACACGCCGCTTTGCGGCGTCCAGCCGGCAACCCAAGCCCGGCTGTCCCCGATGAACCTCCGTAAATAGAGTCCCATACCATTTAGTTCAGCGAAGTTTCGTCGACAACATTCGTTTTTTTTCAGTGTTAATCGCAAAAAAGAAATGTAAATATCGCCAATTGCCTCGACAAAACAAACTGTTCGAGAAAAGAAAAGAAGTAAGCCCACACCGTGAATCGAACCCGGGTCCGCTACGTATGAAGCAGATATCGTACCACTAAGGTATACACTACAGCTTCGGAAACTCGCGTTGCAACCGCTCTACGAACCATCCAATCCGGCATCAGCGCCGTTGCTGGGCCATGAATCGCCTGCGCGTTAACAATATGCCCCCGCGGCTCGGGGGGCGGTGCCCTTGGTATTCCTTGGGCGCCGCCGGCCAGTTTTTGCCCTGCCCAGTGGCGGCTTTAGGGGGGGGGGGGGGGGGGGGGGGGGCAAAACACATGCCTTGCCCCTCACTCTGAGAACTGGGGAAGGGGGGGGGGGGGGGCAAGCGCCCCCCTAGCACCCCCCCCCCCCCCCCCGCGGCTTGGTACGCCCATGAACTAGGCCATTATAAAGTAAGCTAGAACAACTGTCTTGTGCATGATTATATATAAAGGCAGACACACCATGCAGTATATTGAACTAATTATAAGACCTTTTGTGAAATATAGGTCATTTTCTATGAAACGGCTTTATGTGCCTACGTTTATACACTTTACAGCAAGCGCAGGCAGCCACTCATTTTAATGAATAAGCATAGCACTGAAAACTAGTTGGATGCAATCGGTGCAGCTAGTGTTATCACATGAACCATCGTCCCTAGCACCTACACACAGCTTACATTTTGTAGCCGAAAAACGTTCGCATCGGTCTTTGTCATACTGCAAACAGTGATGAAAATGACCTGCTCCCAGCATGTCTCGTCGGAAAGGAAATGCACAGGCCTTGCTCATAAAAAGGCTCGGCTTTATTTGGATACATATGAAGCCTGGAAGGATGAAACAATATTATATTTCTGCCCATTCGCATGTTTATTATCAATGCATAAGTGGGCTATCGTAACACTTGGGAGGGGGCGACTGCATCCAGCAAGAAAATTGTTTTTCTTTGACAAGCACAAAATATCAAACAAACGAGTTAGGAACAGAAGGCACTTGTACACCAAAGTAATTTCTGCACTAATGGAAGGGCAAAATAACAAGAGTCAAATCACTGATCTCACGCTCAGAATTCCTACCTCATCTAAAGTAACATGTATGACAGAAAACAGACATCTCGCATCAGGACTAATTACAACATAACGCACATAAAATGAACACAAACAGGAAACATCTCCCTCTAAAGCTGCCCTCACAGCAGTCACTTGGCAACCCCTCATAAAAGCAGCTCCTGAAGAACATTGTCGCAGGAACATTACGTAATCAGGGTGTGTCAAATAAAGAAAATTTTAGCATTAAAGTGTTCTATGCTCTGCCTCTAAGGTTGTATGCACTGCTATCAAAGGTACAGGTACAGAAAGTGGCTTTATAGAATGCTAGGGCTTAGAGGTTTTTCTTCTTTTTTTTTTGTGCAGATCATGCATTTTACAGTGTCATTTTTGTACCGGTGCATTTAATATCAGTGTGCACAATATGTGAGGCTTCTTCCCTGCATTAGTTATCTTGTTTCCCACAACACAATGCCTATCTGGACTAACTATGTTGGACTTTGTCACAGACAGGGTGTCGAACCAGAACCGAACCGTTATTTTTAGCCAAACCGGAACTGAACCGAACCGAAAACTTCGCCGCCATCTTGGAACTGAACCGGAACCGAACCGAAAAAAAATATAACGGTAACCGGTTTAAAACGGTTCAAGGTATTTTTTTTTCTCTTTTGTTAGAATCACAAAATGAATCTATGTGAATAAAAAATTGGCAGCTGTATTTCTATCGATCGATCAAATCGTCATATACAGAATTGCAATGTATGATAAATTGTGGTTTTTCGTGGCGCTTTTGTTTTGGCACTATAATTAACCCTGTTTCACATCGTCACGTGACGTCATGGTGTCAATATATGCTGTCAAGTAATGTCACGTGACCCCGTGACGTCACGTGACTCTGCGTCAAATTGATTTAATTTTAGGAAGTCACTAGATGTATTTACCCTGTTGACAGCGTGACGGAACATGACATCACGATTTTGCACCGAGAGTCACGTGACACCGTGACGTAAGCGATTTTCATAACCCCGAGTCGTGTGGTCCGGTTCATGACAATCAGCATCGCCAAACATTCGGGTAACGGCACATGTTCAATTAAATATGATAACAGCCCAACTCTAACAATATCGGAAGCTCAGCCCAAGCTTTTGCTTTCCAAACCCTAGAGCATGACTATGATGAACACTGACGGTATACTTTCCCTCTCAAAAGTTCTCTTTCCCCTCGCTTCAATTGGATCTGGCGCGACACGTGACCGTTGTTTTCCTATGATCCCGCGCGATTCGGTCGTCTGTTTGAAACCAACGCCATTACTGGGCCAGGCGTAGAGGCGGCTCTGTTGTTCGCGGCCCGGCCGTAGGTTTTTTTTATATTTTACCACAACCTCGGCGGCAACGCGATGCCATCATGCTGCGCTGTTGATTACACAAACAGCATTGCGAAAGGAAAGAAGCATTTTTGCCATCCCGACGGGAAAGAAAAATCTTCAACGGCGAAGACAATGGCTCCACTGGATCGGTCGGAAAAGTTTCGAGTGCCTCTGAGGGATACTTTGTGAGGTAAGTCATTGTCAAACTCTGAATCGTATTACCTGTCTTTTTCGGTCTCGCCGATAAAGATCGCGTAGTACGATCATGAGACGAGACAAACACGGAACTATATTACCGGCACGAAGGACTTAGACACGTCTTTTCACGCGTATTTGATTCTTAGAAACTGACTCGCTCATTCTTAGCTCGCTTGCATTGAGTCGACCGAGTTGAGAACGATGCGTGAGAGACTGGGGTACCACTAAAATAAAAAGGGTTGTAGTGTTACCGCGTGCATCTTGCGTCAGTGAAAGGAGAATCACC
>JABSTQ010005745.1:0-20916 GCA_013358835.2 Ixodes persulcatus
CTGGGAATCAGTATCTAGTACTTTTTTATACCTGAGATACAAACTTAGGTACTTTCATTTCTCGATATCTGTATCTGTATCTTGGTACATTTTTCCAGTAACTTGTAACTGAGTGAAGTTACTTTTTACAGGTACTTTTCTATTCGCTTCGTCAAAATGGTAGAAACTATAAATCTGAAAGTTTAAACACACTACCATGTGCCGTGATTAACGGTGAGTTGGGTACGACCTGGGAGGCATTAACTTGATCGAACGACGTTTTAGCGAACGAAGCCCCGCCCATAATGTATCATCGAACGACACTTTAGCGAATGGCTGTGTTCGTTTGAGCGAACGGTGGATTAGCGATGCCGTTCTAGCGACACCAATTATCTAATCGCTTCGGAACTCCGTTTGGGGAAAGTAGCGACCTGCTTCGTTCATCTCAATCCGAAACCGAAAAAGATAACGTGTCCTAGAATGCTCATGTCAATGCGGTTGTCCTTATTTCTCACATTAACACCTATAAAGCATATTTATCGAACTCGTTTTTGTGTGCATCCACAGTATAAAAAGCTTTACTTCCAAAATATTCTGACGAATTTGGAGAAAATAAAAAAAGAAAGTATCTTTAAAGTAACTGTACCTGTGCCTAGGTATATTTTTAAGCTAGTATCTAGGTACGTACCTAAGTACATTTTCGTATGAGTAACTGTAACTGCATCTTAGGTACATTTGTGAAGTAACTTTTACAACCCTGGTGGCTACTTCCAGAATATGGCGTGTATCATTGATTTCGCAAATACTGCGAAAACCGACGTCTAGTTCAGAAAAGGAAGCGGTTGGGCGCCTATGTGCACACTGGCTCCGCCACCCTTTTAACTCTTGCGAGAACGAGTGAATACTTCGTTTCATCTTCATTCTTGACTCAGCCGATGCTACGAGCTTCCGCGAACAATCAAACAGCGTCAAAAGCGCACCATCGTATTGTTCGTGATGTTTTTGTGCGTCTTTTATTATCGCTTGCACCAATGGACCTTTTTCGAGAAGCGTTCTGCGCACGCGCGAGCACTCGATGCCAAGCGGCGGAAGTCGGCACTAGAAATCGAGGAAATTCGGAAGGAGGCTGTGGATCAGCAAGTAGAACACGTAATTGCAACATATATATAATTGTGTAACACAAAAAAAGAAAGTGGACGGAAAGAAAAACATGACGTTTGGGTGGACGCCACAGATCCCCCTCTTTAGAGTCGGCTTGGGTACGCGCCGCTGCTCGGAGAGCGAAGAAACTGGTAGCCCCATTATCAATTGGTAGCGCAGGTAGGTCACTTCCTAGATTTTTAGTTCGTGCAGCCACCACCTGGTGCCGTCGGTATGTGAAAAAGGTCAATTGCAAACAGAAAAGACCCGGTGAGTTGCACTTTCCATGCTGCTTCATTTTTCCCATTACCTCGTAGCGTCGGCTGTGTCATACCATGGTATAATTAGAGTGCCTCAATGTCCTTCTGTTTAGGGTGATGCCATCGTTTGTAGTACTCGATGCCGACGGCACGCGCTCACAGGGAAAACACAAAGAAGTCGCAGGAAACAAAATGTCGCCGTAGAACAGTCAGCGCCACGAGCGCGTGCAGGGACACGCTCTTTCACGCGCTTCAGAACAAAAAATAAAAATAACCGTTCGAAACAAAATGGCCAGATGTCATCACCCCAAGCAAAGCGCACATGAAGGCACCCTAGGTATAAGATATATGCCCTTTAGATGAGGACACTGGCGCGAGGAACAATGAGACGCGATCGATTAAACTTCGTTTCTGCTGAAGTCCAGACGCAGCCGATGCTACAAGCGCGAGCTCTGGGCCTTAAAGGGATGCTGAACCGATATCTGAAGTTGCCGAAATAAGCCCCGGACAAGCTTCCCGGGACCGCACTATACCTAAAAATGCTATTCATGTAAAGGGATGGAGATCGGATTATTATATTTCTTGGAATGACGACCGCTGATTGAGCCAGAAGCGCCAGAAGCCTCCGATGCGCGCGAGGCCCTCTGGGATTACTCGCAACGGAACTGACGTCAACAAACTGCAACGGAACTGACGTGAACAAGTCGAGCTGCCGACGCGCCACAGCGTGGAAGAAAGTTGCGCTTTGAATAATAGTAGACGGATGCCCGTCGCGTTGGAAGTTTGCCAACTAATCCAGCCAAGTTAGCTGCGCACTACCTGCCAGCCACCCTGCACCCTGCCACCCCCAGTCCACTTCTGCACCTGCGTCGTAGCGACGGCGGCGACTTTGGTCTGTGGGTTTCTCGGAGTTCGGCGATTTCTTTCCCGTCCTGATAATTTGGCCATGACGACGGCGACCACGGAGACTTCGACAGCGCTGATGTTTGATGCCGCCAAGATGCCGCTTGCTCGCGACGCTCGCTAGGCCGTTCGGCGCCGCATAGGTGTCGTGTCAAAAACGACATGATGAACACTGTTCGACAAATTTATCAGATAAAATTGCATTTCTTTTAAAAATATATCTCATCGTTTCGGGACGGGGTTCGCACGTCGCATTTCCGTTTCGTCGCGCCACCACGCGGCGTGAGCGCACGCCGGAGCCAACGAGGTAGGTCGGAGCCAACCGAGCCAACTTTGATGGCTCACCATAGCCGCGTTCTGCGTACTACAAGTTTGTTGTCGTCACGAAACGAGCTTTCAAAAAACTCACCAGGTGCACCTTAGAATATTTATTTACATAAATCATATAATTTAGACTACTTTATTGTTTCAAGTACCGTCATTTAAGAGCCATTCCTGTGCTGTAAATATCAAAACGACAAAGAATTTAGATTCTGTTTTTCGGTTCAGCATCCCTTTAAGCGTCCCTGCCAAGCACGCGCGCTCGTGCACTGCAAGTACTGTTCTGGGTCACACGCTCGCGCTTGTAGCATCGTCGGCGTCTGGACTTATGCTGAAACGAAGTATAGAAAGTATTTATTGGCGGCCGTAGCTGTGTGCGCGAATGCTGAGCGCGTGCTGACGGCGAGCTTGCACAGTTCTTTTGCAACGTGCATTCGGCACCATCAAGAGTGCCGGTCTTAGCAGCCTATTGATGAGAGCTCGTTCTGAGCATGCGCTCTAAACAGCAGCCACAAATATGGCGTCCAGTGAATACTCCCTATAGGAAGTATTCACTGGCGGCCATAGCTGTGTGCAGTAGTGCTGAGCGCGTGCTGATGGCGAGCTTCCACAGTTCTTTTGTAACGTGCATTCCGCACCCTCAAGATTGCCGGTCTTAGCAGCCTATTAATGTGGGCTCGTTCAGAGCATGCGCTCTAGACATCACCCACAAATATGGCGCCCAGTGACGCTCACGAGCCCATGCGCGCGCCCAACAACCTGCGGCGAACTAGGGTCGCTCGATGGCTAAATGACGCGACTGTGAAAAAATATAAATTAAATTATTCGTTGCCACGGCATCAGACGTGCACAACCTCTGTGCTCAAGGGTGTACGACGTTTGCACGAGATATGCCATGACAACGAAATATTTTATTTATGTTTTCCCAGCTGCGTCGTTTCGCCAGTGAGCGACGTTAGTTCGCCGCGAGCTGTTGGATGCGCTCATGCGCTCGTGAGAGGGCTCTATCCGGTCGCTAAGCGTCGGGCAGAGCCCTCACCAAAAGAGTCTATTTCACACCGTGGTCTGGACTTGAGCAGAAATGAGGTGCAGTCGAAACGTTCAGGCGGCCAGCGGAGTGGAGTATGCCTTTTGTTTGTTTCACCAATATCAAGAACCACGCAGCGAATCACCGATATATTTGCCTGAGGGTGCGTGCTGTTGTGTCACATAACAAGTACAAATAACTTTTAAAAAAATTTTTTTTCTTGAGTTATAACATTGAATGCTAAATATTTATGCACTTAATCACCTAATCCATGACGTTTTGTGAAGCCAAGAAAACGAAGATACTCTGAGAGTATGCCTGAGTGATGATATCGCTGACTCCTTAATATTGACTGATAAATGTCCGAAATATTACCCTCAATCAATCCAGCTGCATCCTTCTACGCCAAAATAATTTAATATTTTTGGTATAGATAATTACTCCACGTATTACGGATTGAATAGCCAAAAAATAGAAATATAAAAAATGGAAAGCAACAATACAAAAATTAGAGAGAAGTGCAAATGTTTGTTATACTTTTAGGAAATGTTTTCAAGATTCTAAGTTTAAAAAATTCAAATTTCAAAAGTAACTTCCGGAGTGACAACTATTAAACTTACTGTGTTGGGTAGTCCCATTAAATACATTGTTCTGAAAGGACTACTTCAACGAGGCTTAGAATACGTGTACTTTACTCGAAATACATTTTCTTAGTATATACATCTACTTCACTTATAGTACCTTTTTTTTATTTTCCGAGGAAAATGCAACTCCCGACTTTGAAGTACATTCCCCAAACTTGATCTCGTTAAATTTGTATCACAAAAAGGATGCATTGTCAACTCTGATGCCAATTAGCTTTACCAAATATTCGACGCCACTTCCGAAAAATAACTGATGCATCACCGATTACCCTGAAACAATGCTTACAAATTAGAAAGACCAAACAAAAACAAAACATTGTATATTGCAAGGAAAGGCCATCACTAAAGGTTGTGTTCTAAAATACTTGTACTTTACTTTAAAAGCGCATTATATGTACCGTACTGTACTTAAAGTAAGTAGCTCCCGGTGTACTTACTACTTCACTTGAAGTACATAACCTCTAATTTCACTTTATTTCAAGGCCTTTTTACTTGTGCTTTACCCAACACTATATTTCCAAATCTGGTAAAGATAAAAAAAAAATAGATACGTTTACAATCACCTGTAACGCCGAATTAGAGCGCAGCTCTTCAGGGGGAGGAGGCGAAGGTACAGAGAGGAGGGCATGCCTCTCCTCTTCATCCTTAACCTCCTCTCCTTCTCTCCTGCTCCCCTCCCATTTAGCGGAAAATGTTCGCTAAATTTCTCACTAAAAATAGCGGAAAAATTTCCCCGCTGATTTTAGCGGGGAATTCTTGCGCTAAATTTAGCGGGGGAATTTTTCCGCTAAATTTAGATGGTAAATTTATCCGCCAAATTTAGCGCGGATTTTTTCCCCGGTAAATTTAGAGGGGTATTTTCCCGTTAATTATAGCGGGAAATGTTTTTCACTATATTTAGTGGGGAAATGTTTCCGCTAAATAGAGCGGGGAAATTTACCCATAATGCAACGCGTGGTTACGCCCACGGCGAGGCCACTCAAGCCGGAAACTGGTGCCTAAGAGATGCATTTTAAAAATAATTACTGCCCGCCGCAACCCTTTAATGCTGAGACCGCTTTGCTGCTACGCTCCGAGGTACACTCAGATAAGAAAATAGAACGTTAGTAACACAGATGCTACAAATAATTAAAAAAAAAACACACAAAAAAATACGTAACGAAAACTATGCACGGGTAGCAAGTGTTTCAAAATGGGTCTTTGGAGCATTCGAACGTAAGAAGCGGCAGGTCAATTAAAGGGCCAACGTAGGAGCGCTCGGGGAACGCGCGATGACAAGGCAGCCAATCAGGTGCCCTCATTGGTTGAGGTTGGGGGTAAACAAAAGCACGTGGGCGCCTTTGGGGGGTATGCAAACGCACAAGAAAGGCAAGGTGCAGACGAGCTTGCACGCCAATAGCTAGACACAAGATCGACATATTACCTGAAGCAGCAGAAAAAAAATATATTGGAATACATTACGTATAATAATCGTGCTTTCTTCTTTCTTCGGAAAAAAAAACACATCCCTCCAACGTAAAAAAAAAAAAAAAAAAAAAAAAAGAAATGACGTTTACTTATCAGAGGGTTTAAAGAAATACGCATTCGAGGAGAAAGACGATTGTAGAAATTATTAAAACAGCGGAATAATTTTGTATTCCTCTTATCGTTTGCTACGAAATAATGTTTTTTTTTTTTCTTACGTAATACGTTTTTTTCTCGCAATTTGTAATTTTTCTTCTCGTGGGTTATTTTCTTCCTAGTTGTTTAAAGTACCATTGGTGCGACGCCAAGGCCATTGCCTGCCACCAAAC
Source organism: Ixodes persulcatus (assembly GCA_013358835.2). Classification (NCBI taxonomy): domain Eukaryota; kingdom Metazoa; phylum Arthropoda; class Arachnida; order Ixodida; family Ixodidae; genus Ixodes; species Ixodes persulcatus. The sequence goes on from JABSTQ010005745.1 coordinate 6,068, forward strand.
ATATTTAACGTACACAATTATGAAAAAGGGCGGAAAGAAAAGAAACCTATAAAAGCAGATGATTCCGTCGCTAGTGCTCATTCAAATATACATATTTGTGTGGAAGGCTGCGTCATACTTAGAGTTTAAGAAAGTAGGGTAAAGATATTCACCCCGGGGCAACCGCTTAATTGACACTTGACGCGTGACAGCTCCCTGTGCATAATATAGACGAACGATGGCCACAACACTGTCATTAACTTGAACAGGAACCCCTTATAAGCGCCAATTTTAATTTGTGATGCTTCATTAATGCGGCCGCGGAGATTTATTGTCACTCTGCCGACCACTTCCTTTTTTTTTGGAGAAGGTCGGATTAAAATTTTATTGAGACGCTTTCAACCTCTTGTACTGTGCGTGTGTGTATGCGTGTGCGTGTGCGTGTGCGTGCGTGCGTGCGTGCGTGCGTGCGTGCGTGCGTGTGTGTGTGTGTGTGTGTGTGTGTTTGTGCGCGCGTGCCTGCGTGTGTGCGTGCGTGCGCACGCGTGTGTATGAGTGCGTGTGTGCGTGGTTGCGTGCGTGCGTGCGTGTGTCTGTGTGCGCGCGTGCGCGCGCGCGCGCGCGTGTGTGTGTGTGTGTGTGTGTGTGTGTGTGTGTGTGTGTGTGTGTGTGTGTGTGTGTGTGTGAATGCAATACATGTCATAAAATGCTAACGTGGTACAGATGGCTCATTTGGAGCAGTACTCTGAGCGGTAAAATTTGGTTGCTGTCAACACACTTATAACGTAGATTAAAAAAAAACGCAAACACTGTGCTCACAATCAAAATGCCGTGGGTTGTACCAACGGGAATGTTTGCGCGTGCACATGTGCACGCCCGAGTGAGTGTGTGCGAGGTGCAAGCGTATGCTTTGTGCTTTGTTTATTTTAAAGCATATTCGCATAAACGTGCGAGACGTGATGTGCTTTCCGGTTACAAACTGAGAGACTCGATATGTTGTTTCAGCAGCACCCGCGGCCTTTTTAAAATGCTTTGAAGAGCACGTTTATTTTACAAAAATATAAAATTTTCGCGTTGGTCCGAACGTTCACTACTGAAATGGAACCGCCAAGATCTTTGCCTTTCCTTAGTCAAGTCTTTCCTTGGTATTCTCCAGACCACACTTGGTAAGTAATCCGCTAGAAGCAGTGGATTACTTGTAACCTGTTATTTTTTCCAGTAATTTTGTAACTTCGCGTTACATTTTTGCGGCAGTAATTTGTAATGTAACTTCGTTACAATATTTGTAAGAGACTACTTTTATTACTAGTTACTTTAAAAACAATATAAGAACATAATACAGAAACTTGAGCAATATGAGCAAGCAAAAGACCCTTTCAAAAATTAACGTTTATCAACTGGCTCAAATATCAGTCTTAATTTTTTAATTCTAATGGCGCTTAAAATCTAGTGTTTATTCATCAACGGCAGACGCAAGAAAGGTGCGGCGTTCTTCGCTCTTCCGTTCTTTCTTTCTCTATTCGTTTCAGTAGTAATGCTGTCAAGAAACTATCTCTCTGTACGAGGCGCATACGTGAGCAAACCAGATGATAATATTCACCACATTTTATTGTCATGAGCTGGCTGGGACGTGCCAGCGCCGAACATTTTAAGGATTTCCATGAATTCCTTAAATGCGTAGCATGCAGAAGCTTATAAATCTCGTCACGCTGACATCAAATACTGCTTCGTATTAATGTCTGGAATGTTCAGAAGGGTCCGCATCGGTGCCTGTCTTTAAATTCTTCCTTCGTCAGCGAGCAAAATGGCAGCCATTAGCATGTAAAGATAAAATACACATAGGTGATGATAATTACAGTGGTAGCCAGGCTGAATTTCGAAAAGGGTCTATTCAGCAGCATAAAGATAGCAAGTTCAAGAAAGTAGAAAACAACGTAAAGAGGGGAATAACCAAAAAGAAAAGACGATTTTTTTTGTATGGCCAGTCACTAAAACCACTAGAAAGACGTGCACGGCAAATACTAATATACCAAACACAAAGATGAAGAAAGACGTGCTACCACTGAGCAGCATGCGCACAGCTACCTTTGTACACAGAAAACGTGGAATTATTTCCGGTCGCCGTAAGCTAGTGGTATAGCGGCTGTGGTTACAGCTTTCGCTGCATTGTCAGATTACCGTTGAACGGAGTGCACCTACAATCTTTCACTTAAATACAATCTTTTATTTTCACAAGGACTGTCATAATGAGGGCCTATGAGAAATGGAAAGTAGTGTTGCAGAACATTCTTGAAAACATCAAAATTGTTCCTACCGTTTTCTTGATAGGTGTGTGGAAAAAGTAACACCCCGAACTGGCGCTAACTTTCAACTGATTAAATCAAGGCAAATCACCCAGCAGACATGTCTGAACACTCTTTCCCATCACGTCAACCTCATCTGATAAAAGCAACCTATAAGCACAATAACAGATGACAATAATTTATACATTTGTATCAGTTCAACGTAACTACACAAAACCATCTTGAAATTAAACTTCTTTGTAATTAGGTAAAATCGAAGGCGTGCTGACGCAGTTGTCACCTGAGGACTTTATAAAATACGCTTCGACTACTTCCTTCTCGATCTTGTTAAAGTAAGTAAAGTGCGTTAAAGTAATTCGTAAAGAGTAAAGTAATCAGCTACTTTTCAGGAAAAGTAATTTGTAACGGTAATATATTGCTCTTGACAGTCGGTAATTTGTAATTGCAATCAATTACATTTTTTTAATGTTACGGGTGCCAGTCTGACCTAGACCACTCCAAATGTCCCGTGCGCGCGAATTGAGTCACTTTTTGACTTCTTGTGCACAACCATTTTCTCTAAATGCGCGATACATGTATGTGTACATTTACATGTGCGTACGTTTGCCTGTGCATGTGTGTTTTCTTGCTGAAGTATATGAACACGTCTGCGCATAATTCTACGCGTGGTAGTTTTGTTGGTTGGTTACCGCGTGTCATTACGTGTCGCCGCTTATAAGCGGTGCATTGCAATAAAAGACTTTAGGATAGCATCGACAAGCTTTATATGGATAGTAAACCAAGGAATTAAGTGTCCATAATAAGTGGCGTACGATCTTTCCACGAGCCAGCAGCCGCCAGGGTGCGCGAGCACACGCAACGAAATCGACGTCATGGTCCCTCATTCACGCTTAATATGACAGTGAAATGTATGGGCTCCGGGAAAAGGGAGAATGAAGACAGGCTTTTCATCTGAGCAAGTGCAATGCATGTCCTTGTTAGACCAATCAGGCGCCTACATTTTACACCAGACCCCACTGTAGAGATAAAAAGTATGCCTTTATTCTTTTCCTCTGAGCCGAAACATTTCCTTGTCATCTGAAGCGTTTATGGAGGACTATAACGTCAATTTCGTTGTGTGTGCTCGCGCACAGCGGTGTCTGCTCCCTCTTGGAAAGATGGTGTGCCACTTAATATGAACAGTAAAATGTTTGGTCGAGAATCCTTTTAATATAAAATTATTATTTCACCGGCACTCGAATTCCTCGGAAAACATTGTGCTGGTAACCGTCCCTCTAGCGAATCACCCTTACAAAAATGAACAATGAGTTTCAATTGAGCTTCTAATGAGTTTTTATAGAGTCAAATGAAACTCATAAGAAACTCAACGTTAAATGAGTTTTATCATTACAAAACTAATATTTATTCTTTTGAATTTACTCATTACAAATTCAAGTGAGGTTTATCGTTACCCAATCAATATAATTTCTTTTGGGTTTACTCATTACACATTCAGATGAGTGTTATCACTAAGAACACAATATCCATTATTTTGAGTTTACTCATTAAAAAAATTGCAATGAGTTTTATCGTTACCGACTCAATATCCGTTCTTTTGAGTTCACTCATTACAAATTCCAACGAGTTTTATCGTTACCCAGTCAATATTCATTCTTTTTGAGTTCATAAATGTACTGATTACTCCTGCAAATGAGTATTATCATTAAGAATGCAATATCAGTTCTTTTGAGTTTATCCATAGATACTCAAGTGAGTTCTACCATAAGGCACCCAATAGACTTCAGCTGATCCACAGTGGAGGAATTCGATAAAGGTAAAGGTGAAGATAATCATTAATGCAGATTGCCTGCTATTCAGAAGACATTCTCCTCAAATAAAGTAATGTTCAAAATTGCAATCCAATAACTTCTCATATTTATTAACCATTTATTAACCCTTCTATGAAATCAATACATATTCAATTACTCCCATTCTCAACTAGCACACTGTCTCGGGCGATCAAAATGACACAGCGATAGACATAATGACTCAATACAGCATCTGCTCCCAAACTTCCCTACGCGCGTAATCCACTAAAATGTAAAATATATCCTGCCACGACCCCGCCCCCTCCTCCATTCGCATTTCGCTAGACCACAAGTCTTACCATCTCAGTGCATTAGCAGTAACATATTGAAATTGACTCTGAAATTTAGTTTCTCAGGTAATACAGGTAATTAAAAGTTAACAAATTTAAAACCATTGAAAAAAAAAAAAAAGAAACAAGCCAGCAGTTGTTTTGCGACTTCGCTAGATCAGTCACGACACCCCTGGGGTTCGCGCCTCACTGTTTGGGAAGCACTGCTGTTTAATATTACAAATACAGAGTGCTGCTTAGAACATTTTTCAAATCATTTATAAGTAGCAACTGTTGATTTAATACCATGCAAAAATTTAAACCAACTCTCACACAGTCTCACGGAAACATAATCCCAAGTTTCCACAGAATAAAAATCGGTAAGAACAAGACGAAATACACACTAGGCTGATTAACTCTGAGCTGTCATTTTGTTTGAATTCAATACACATGAAAATAAAAAAGGAATAGGAATGCCAATAGGCATACCTTTTGGTCCTATAGGAGGTTGGACTGCTCCCATAGGGACTTTATCGGACCATTAGGAATTTTTATCAGTCAAACGAAATGTTTTGTTCGCCAAACAGGAAATCTAGGCCAATTGTGCATGTATATTTGAGCTATAGGAACCAATTAGACGTATGTCTGTCAGGAGGATGTAAATGCATATTGGACGCAACAATTGAGAATCGGATCAATGGGAACACGTTTCTGTGCTTTTGGAAAGTTGTTTTTGGACGAAGCTCATATATTTGTCAGACATCCAACTGAGTTAAAAATAGTCCCTGTCAGAAATACACCGGCCCATTTGATGCATGTGTAATGTAGCCTGGGCTGTATGATCCAAATATATGTTCCACGTCCAAAGAATGTGTTGCTAGAATTCCAGCATGTATAAAAGTACATGAGTCAAGTTAATTATGCGACAGTGTTACGCTTATTTTTCAAAATTTTCGGACGGCAAAAATGGTTTCAGCCCAGGCTGAAACCAAAAATTATTAATAAAAATAATCATTAACAATTATTAAAAATTATTAATAATTGATAATTATTAATTAATAATAATTAATATTTATTAGTAATTATTAATGATTACTACTAATTATTAGTAATTATTAATAATTACTAATAATTATTAGTAAATATGAGTAATTTACTAATAATTACTATTAAATATTAGTAATTAGTAATTACTAATAAGTATTAGTAAATTATTAGTAATTACTAATAAGTATTAGTAAATTATTAGTAATTTACTAATAATTTATTAGTAAAAATAATTTACTAAAAAAATACTGTAAGCTGAGTGTAAATTAAAAGTAATCTCCCCAAAAAATAAAAAATAAATTTTCTCCCTACTGCATTGCACCCGAAACTAATAGCGCGTCGGCGCGAATTGTTATTTGCATATTTATTTCCTGTGCTTATAATAATAACTGTATTCACCCTCTTTTACTCCTAAGTTTCTAAAGACATATTTACGGCACCTCTCTATCGCGATTTGGTCAGTTTCGGTTTCAGTATAACTTTTACCGCTTTCGGTTTCGTATTGTCAGAATCGCGTCTTCGACGCCCCATCGGTAGCGACACCGGCGACACCAGTTCTTTTTGTTTTCACTCGCGACCGTTGAGTCCGTTGCCGTTGCGTTGGGTACATGTGTTTTGCGGGATGGAAATGCCTTTAGACATGGAAATGTGCTAATTTAATCAAGTTTATCTATCTGTGAAGTTTCGTCTTGTGATGATTATGTTCAAGAAGAGCACGGAAGACCGGCGACGAGACAGAACGAGCAACTCGACGCAGTTGGTAAGCTTGCTTCTTTGTTTGCATTGTAAGTGGACGCCTTGAACGAGAAGTGAACACTAGGGAGTTTTAGAATAACGTCCGCAACCCCAAAGAAATGACGTCTTCGCTGCTGTGCATGCGCAGACCCACAACAAGCATTCGGACTCGAGCTTTCGGCCCGTTATTTCTCGAAAATAGCGTGGGTACCGCAAAAGGCGGCGCCCACGACATCTCTGTTGATCGCGTCTTCGACGCCGTCGCCCGCGCGGGAACTGCGTGAGTCGCACTCGGCGCGGTCGGTATGGTCGAAGCGTATTGAAAACGCCACGGATCGCTGGAGTCACAGCTCAAAGCTATCGAAGCGCGTCTACTTACGATCGCGGCAGAAATGTAAACATGCCTGGGTAGTGGATCGTCTGGGCTTCGTAAGTACAACAGAGCAGCTTGGCAGTGACAAAAACAAAACATACAGCATTGAGTATAAAACAACTATAAAACTGTTACTCTAGACGAAACACTTGTTTAATTTTCAAGATATAACGTTCTAACTTCCACATAAAAGCTGTCGCGACATCTTGGTGGCGTTTTAAGCGCGAGATGCTTGCGTTTTGGGGGTCCCCGGCAGAGAAACGCTATTCTAAAACTCTTCGCCGCAATCCTCGCTATTTTGCCCTCCGTAACGCGCGATAAAGTAGCGCCCGGTAGTCTAAAACTCCCTATTTTCTCGGCACACGTTTGCTCGTTAAGCTAGACTTTTTTTTTTTTTTTTAGCTAGTTAGGTTTGCTTTATCCGTCCTTATGTTTGTATCTGTGCGTAGCATAATGAAAAGTTGCCACTCATTTTGTGTATGGCCCGAGAAAGTGTAGCTTATGTCAACAGAGCACTTATTGAATTCCTAATGCTACTTTCAGTTCGTTGCTTTAGAAAATGTCTTATTGGTCTAGCAGTGTACTGATGTCATTCAACTATAAATTGATTACATTGATCATACTTCATTACATTTCAGAAGTTAGACTTCCTTGGAATTCGGTTCATGCAGAGCCAATATTCCTTTGCAGTCAAAATTGTTCAAGAGGATAGCAATTTTTTGTTTTGAAGTTATGGAAGTGGACTGGATGGTACTGTTAGGACAAACTTTGGTCCCCTGACTTTCTGGAATTGAACTGGGTTTACATTTGTCTGTTAGAATTTTTGATAAAGCAGTTGTTCCTTTCTGCGTCTTTTTTTTTTTTTCTCTTTCATTTTGCAACTGTGTTGTGATCAAGCCGAGGGCCGCAGTTATTCCTAAATGAAGCAGCAGCAGTGTGTTCCCAGCTTGCGTCACTTTGATTCATTTCAAGGCATGTCACGAAATGATTGCCCCTGTTCATACACCGTTGGAAGTGGGACTGACTTAAAAATACAGTTCGACACAGTGTTTGAGTGGTATGCGACGTGTGTTGAATGACCTATGCGGTTGTCACGGGTTCGTGGTTGGTCAACCCGAAACGCTCCAAGTCCCACTTCCTTCTTCTCGTCTTCCTCTTCCCATTGGTTTGAAGCTTGGCCGGCATTAGTCTCATCCGAGCTCATGCCTTTGGCGCTCAGGTAAACGTACGTGAGGATTGCAATTGAACCCCCCCCCCCCCCCCCCCGAACCACCCTTAAACAGGACAAAATGACAAAAAAGAAAATTTGTGACAGCAATGTTCGAGAGAAACTGCCGACTTTTAATTACCCTGCCTGAAACTTTGCAAACATTTCAGCGTGGCTGCAGCTGTGATGGTGAGGTGGATCCAATATGAAAACTGAACCCTGAAGCGACGCCTTCGGGATGCCGAAAAAAATTATGGTAAGTTAGGAATTAACCCACTAGTATACTTAGGCCAGATGTCGATTAAAAAATTTTAATCCAGTTAAATTGTCACATTAATTTTCAGGCATAATATCTTCAAGAGAATGAAACTGCAGATGTTCCAAACTGGCTGAGGTAAAGCAGCCTTGCAGTGCACCAGGGTTTAGACTGAACATACTTTTTGTACTGTCCACAAGGTCTAGCTCTTACATTGAAGTTTTATGAGCTAGTTTCTTCAATGTTTGAACTTTCAGCGTGCCAGCTGGGTAGTGTGTAATTGTTTTTATAGCGCAAGCAATATCTTAATCCTGGCGGCAGGAAGTTTCAGCTAGCAGTTGACATGGTTGGACAACGGTGTGCATGCTTGCTTTCTCTGCAGCGGCCAATGAAGCAAAATAACAGCATGTGCGGATTGTCCATGCATTTAATTTTTTGTTTGTGGTTTGTTTCAGACTACATGTGCCAAGTACAAGGGGGTGGCCCTCCAGGCGCTGACGACCAGCATGTCGTCTCTGCTGTGCTGCCGAGGAAAATTTAAAGGGTAAATATTGCAGCTGCAGTTTTTTCTCTTCTGTCCCTGCTACACTTCCTGTGAATTTCTCTGCATGCTTGGTCTTTTTGTTTTCATGGTACTGTAAACTTTTGTTATAGTCCGTTGCAACTATAGAATAGCAGAAGCCCCTCCCACTATTCCCTTTGCTCGCCATGATTGGCGGTGTCCTCTCGGCTCTCCTCCTCTCTAGTGTTTGCTTACTAAAAAGAGTGAAGGGCTTTGTGGGAGGGGCTTCTGCTATTCTAGAGTTGCAACAGAGTATAGCGCGACCTCGGTTAATTTAATCATTTCGAAGAGTCCTAGCGGGCACCCATGCATTTTTATGGGAATGACTCTGCATCATATTTTGAACCGAGAAAATGACCCCACGAACAGGAAAGCACGAGCCTTCTGCTACAAAATTAACCGGACCAAACTTTGATTTCAAGATAGACCAGAAAAAGTCGACTCCTGTCTTATAAACGGTAGTAACAGAAATCCTGTGCTATACTCGCGGTCAACTTTCTGTGGCAATCCTAAGAGAGGAGGAAAGCGCGTGTACAGCGGTTGGTGCACCCTCTCCCCTAGCATTGACTGCATTGCCACAGAAAGCTGACCGCGAGTATAGTCTCGCCACAATGGGAAGCCAATGCTATGACCCCCATCTTGATTTCTTTAATGCTTGTTATGGCTGTTTTCACATCTGGTATTTTCACTGTTCTTTGGCCAAAAGTGAGTGGCAGGTCGCCATAGGTTTCCAGAAGAAAGCGGTCACATATGCAGAAATTTCTAACAAGTTCGTAGCGCAGTGGCGCTTCGCCGCAACTGAGGAAAAACTCTACGGTATTGTTGGTGCAAAACATTAAGCCTCACGACTAGCAGCAACTTAATCGTAGATGTACTGCACCATACGGCGTTTATTTGAGCTCTACTCCACACAAAAAATTACAGGGGCACTAGGTATCCCTTTGTGGATTGAATGCGAAAGCATTGCCATTCCTAACGACACTTCCTTTTTTTTTTCCTGTATTGTTAGGAATGGCGATGCTTTCGCATTCAATCCACGTAGGGATACCTAAGTGCCCCTGTAATATCTTTTTTTTTTTGCGTTACATCATGTGGCGTCACACATTATGGTACGTCATATCGTCACGTGAAGTGTGATGTCATCGAACCAAGGACATATTTTTATGACCATCTTTCGGGCACATCAATGCCGATGCCGTCTTTTGCCGTAATGGGACAAGCTTCTTTTTGAGGGGAGAGTAATGCCGCATTCCGAAGCGGCTGAGATAGCCCAGCAGCTAGCATGCCCTGCTCTCACACAGCAGCACTGTGTTCGAATTTCAGCCGTGGAAGCACATTTTATTCTTTCTTTTATTCCTCTGTTGGCATTTGGTACCACTCGGTTAAAGCCGCCGGATTTTCCGCTCCATGAACATACAATGCTTTCGCATTAAAAAGGCACATCCAGTCAGGAATGTGCCTTTTTGTGTGGTAGAGTCGCACAGCTGCCCACCACTTCGAAAATCACAACTGAAGTATGAGGGGGCACTAGTGATCAACAAATGAGGTTCACGCCATTCATAGGTGAAGGATCCATTTGCCGTTGATCGCAATCCTGCACCTCGTTAGCTCTAACCGGCAGGATAGTCAGCTCGGCAGACTCGTCGGCTGAATCATCCGGGTGTAGTTTAGCGTTGTCCTTATGCTGCTTCAAGCAGGGATGCATGCGAACAGTGCACAAAACACATGCCTCTTGCCAACACTTCTAACTACATTGCTGGTCGTGACGTGTGGTCATGTTTGCCCTAAGAAGTTTGTAAGACACTTTGGATGATGTCGTAATATTCCGTTGTAAGTCACACAAAAGTTGCGACAATTCTGTTTCGTTAATACGGATTTCTTCTCGGATTTTGTCATACACAATTTTTTATCGTAAGTTTGCTTTTTGAATTCGTCCTCTGATGTCTCGATCCTCCCAATAATTCAAACTGTGTATTGCATCGATTATGAAAGCTGCATTTGATACACACCCATTCGGAGCATTGCTTTATGATCCGCATAGAACCCTATTACCGTTTTCTTCCTGTCCATTGTGATTAAAAATACTTTTTCAAGATAGTAAACAAACACAAAAGAAAAATACACAGAGACAAGAAGTGGGCGTAAAACACTGGCTTGTCTACGATCATAACCAATTGGCCCAAATTGCTATATTAATTCTTCGAGATGCTTATAAGTCATAGCTTCTCTATGTTCAAATTTGGTAAACTTCATAAGCGACAACATCTGCTCGCTTATCTTTGGTAGACCTTGTCAAAAGCCAAAATAAAAGACTGCAATGCGGCGGCAAAAACAGTGAGAGATTGATTCTCGCAGACTCGGGGGCAAAATATACTTTTGCACCATGGTGCCCCTGACAATGTTATTAGTGCCACTCATTAAACTATCAAGGTAGTGTGAAAATTAAGTGCCTGGGTGAGCAAAAATGTAGGTATTTTAAATGTGACTTTCCGCATTTAAGGCTGGTTCACACATACAGTGCAGCGCTAACTCAGCCCTGTTAAGGCAACGAGTCAGTGCTACTTCCATGGCTTGTATCGTGTGTTCTGAGTTGCCTCCTTTCATACAAAAGACCGATGTCCCGGTTTGTAATACTGATTCAGCACTGAGGTACTGCTGCGCTGTGAACAGGATACCTTGCTCGGACATTGAAGTTTAGATGAGCAGATCAATGTGTAACTGTGCATCTTTTTTCTTTTTAGGTTACCAGTACTCCCGTGGACGCGAAGGCAGTACAAGGTCTCCCGTGGACACGAAGGCAGTACAAGGTCCGCCATGGACACGAAGGCAGTGTACCATAGACTCGAATTTCACATTTTTAATAAACCAGTTATTGCTCCTTCCCACGGTTTTATGCAGGCATTTCCTGAACCCTGCATGAGTATATAGGCAAACATATAAGTGACACTTGCACTCACTTTCCCCTTCCCTCAAAACAGCGGTTACATCCAGACAACATATCATACAACCTATTGTCGTCTTCCCTCTGAGAGCTCTATCTAGAAACCCATGCTAGGAGTATAATTTCTAATACATTTCATTTGAAAGTCTAGTTACACTGCTTTCAGTCTCTGTTGAAAATCAAATGTTTTTTCTGCTGCGTTGCAATTGAGGTTTTGATGGGCCCTCTCATTAGGTATATTCCGACTCGTCGGAATATACCTAATGAGATGGCACGTCAAAACCTCGGTTACAACGCGGTAGAAAAAAACATTTGATTTTCAACAGAGACTCAAAGCAGTGTATCTAGACTTTCAAATGAAATGTATTAGAAATTCTTATGAGGTGGAACGGCAAAACCTTAATTGAAACGCGGTGGCCAATAGTTTTCGTAAACTCCTTAGGGACTCGTTACAAAAAATCAATTGTTTTTCAACACAGACTCGAAACGGTGTCAATAGACTTTCAAATTATATTCATATGAAATATATTAGAAACTTTATGCGGTAGCTTTGTCGAAACTTCAATTGGAACGCGGTGGCCAATAGTTTTCGTAAACTCCTTACGGATTCGTTACAAAACTCATTTGCATTTCTACTGACACTCGAAAAGATACTCCATAAACGTTCAAATGAAATTCATTAAAAATTTTTGTAAGGGCAAAACAAACATTTGTACACAACTAGCGAATAGTACCGAGTGCGTCCATGAGTGATCCGAACCACATTCCATCGCAGTACTGACAAAACATGCACAGGCGGGAAATGAGAAACTCTTCATCGCACGACTTGACCAGAGCATTGGGAAAACTACTAATTAATACGCAATAATTAATAGTCGTGTATTCTTAAGCTCTCGCCGATCACTCGGAGAATCAGCCGGTACAATCTATGAATGTAACTCGAACAATATAACTATTTTTCAAAATTTCATTCAAAATGCAACACCGAGCATGGCTCAAGTACGTGACTATCATGGTCCATGTTAAGTACCACACTTCCTTTGTAAGTAAGAAAACGCGTCTGCGTCCACGCCATTCCCCGAGTTCGCCCCGAGCGACGCAATGACGGACTGTTGTAATGATCTGCCGCAAGGCAGACGCAAGGATTTAAGAATGCACCTGTTCTGCCGATGTACCGAGAAATCATTGTAGACCTATGCATCGCTTATCACCCGTGCTAAAAATTCCGCGTCACTGAGCAGTGGACGCGTGCGCAGAGTCCGATATAGCGCACAGCAAAGCAACAGAACACGCTCAGATGGCGTTCCACATCCCAGCAGATAAAGATGGCAGCGCGCAGACGATTTTTGCGAAGGTTTCTACTCCGTTTCACTTGAAGTCTGACCGCAGCCGGCGCTACGATGGGATGGAGACAATCGAGAAGCGCCAAAATTGCCTCGTCACGGCGCTTCATATATCTTTGTAGGATCGCTATTACCGGCTAAACCAATCAAACAAAACAAGGAAATCGCAGGATCGCGCCCTATTCACTGCTGAGGATTGGTTTATTATGTGATACCAAACGCACAAATGCAATGAACGCCTTGACGATGCGCTAAGGGTGCTGCTTGATTGCCCCATAGGAGCGTAGCGCCAAGCTGCACTCAGCTAGACTTCGAGTGAAACGAAGTATATAATAATTCTACGCCGTTTTAAAGTACCTTTCTTAAAGGCGAAAGTCTTATATATCCAATTACGCGAAAAGACGTCGGCGTTGTCCCTGAAAGACGGCCATAAAAATACCTCATCAAGCAGGTACCGCTCATGGTCAACGTTGACGCGCCTCAGAAATAAAACACAAAGAAAAGCACAGCAACCCAGATGCCTCGTCACGAAAGCCGTGAAGCTAGCGGGGGCGCCGCGCCTGCGCAGTGGTGAAGCGTGATGTCACCGCCGGACTCTAATGCTTTCGCATTCTACACGTAAGCAGTCTTAAGTGTCTTGGGGTGTTCTTTTTTTTTTTCGTGATTACATTTGCTTTTATACGTCCAAGTCTCAGGAAAAGTCTACCAGATCAATACTGGTGTCGGGGTAAAACCGATAAGCGCCTTCCTGCGGTGACTCGAACGTCAATATAAACGGTTCATTGTTTGCCTCGTTTTATTTTACTTGTTTTGCCGTGCCGTATGCTCTTAATGCTTTCATTCGGCGCAGCTAAGGTTTGCACAGGCGGAGGAGTGTGACAGGATACTAGAAGTGAGACGATTGCTGTTTGCATTGCGCGCCTCCAACGCAGAAGGATTAAAGGCACGCAAGAAAAACATTGACACAAGGGAAAACCAAAACTAACTAAAAACCGACCGCTATGTTGACATTCCCTTCCAGATGGGGAGTGTGGATCAATATGAGTGTCGATTGCAGTGCAAACGAATAGTAGGCTGCGTTTGGCATCCTTGTTTGCTCTGAGGGTGAATAGACTGCTGGACAGCTAACGTTACATCAGGTTGGGGCGAGACGTTTGGTATATATATAGGCAGAGAGAGAGAGACAGAGAGGGTGTCACAGGCTGGGGGAGAAGAGATCTCACAAACAAACGTTTATTTTATTTTGGACCGTTGTCCTGGAGCTAGGGCCACTCCTCGGCGATGAACTTCCTGAGAGGCAGGAGGAATAGCGAGCGGGTCGTACCTGGCGTTAAGAACACTATTTAATACCAAAAGGATTTAGAAAATGGAAAGAAAGGTTGCACAGGGCGCATACATGGTCGAAAAAAATATAAAAAAATTAATAAAACATGCCTTGCGTGCGTTCCGCACTTCGTAACCGCGCCACAAAAATAAAACGCGACAGATCCGAAAGCGTAACAAAAGGGACAAGCCAAATCAAAGACGCCATACAGTTCGGAGGAGGAGAAGAGTCCAATCAGGGTCCCAAGATGTCGTTGGTGGTCCGGTCCCTTGCGCCGCCAGTCGGAGTCGCGAAGTTGTTGCGCCTTGGGTGCTTGCAGTGTCGAACAGCGCTCACTCCTCCTCCAATCAAATCCTACTACACACACTTTCCTACTCGGCGCAAAGCCTCTACACTTTAAACCTCATTCGTTCCACTTATAAGCAAAACCACTTTAGAAGCAGATTCTCTCAAAAGCGAACCCTACAAAATGAAGAGCACCAGAGCTGCAGTTAATGCCGCAATACAAAATGCAAAGATCACAAAAAGGACCCACACACGTACAATCCTTTGACAGAATACTCCGAAAAAGCTCATTAAGTTTCCAAGACAATATTCGTTTCATGTGTTCAACCGGGAATACAATACATTAGTCTAACCAGCATCAATTGTGCGGTGCACTGG
>JABSTQ010005746.1:0-63165 GCA_013358835.2 Ixodes persulcatus
AGGAAAAAAAATCATTTTTTATTATCCTGTGTGTGTCCGCTGTTTGTGTCCGCTGTTTGTCACGTAATTGGTACATATTTGTAACGTGGTGCTCGCGCTCTTTTAGAAGCTTCCGATGGCCTCTAAATGTAACTTATTCATCTTCGTTTGAAGTATAACAAAAAACTAAGATTAATAAGCAACTTTTAGAGCCCAAAGGAAACTCCTGAAAAAGCGCAAGCAGACGTTATAGACCTGTGCGCCGGTCAGATGACGGCGGTGGCGCCCCGAAGCAGACAAACTTGAGCGGCGGCGGCGCCCGTACGAAAACGTCAGATATGGCCCTGATATATTTTATATACGGCCATCTATGATAATATAGGGGGTCAGATATGGCAATATGCCGCTATATATGGGAGCAGATATGTCCAGATATCGCCATATAAGTGGGCAAATACTGCCAGATGTGACCGTATAAGTGCGTAAATACGCCATATATCAACATATACACGTGCAAATATAGCCCCTGATAATGATATAAGGGCCCGTTTCGGTCGTGCAAGCAATAAGTCATATGTACTCGCCAAGACACTAGTTGATTGATCTATATTGCATGAGTCTCATATAATTGGTTAACTATTGTTAACATCCTAAAAGTGAAATTATTCCAGATATTTGGACCAATTAATCAATTGTGCATTTTGAAGATTGAAAGACAAATGAAATTTGGTTGTAGTTTGACGTGTGCCAATCATACCTCGGCATTCTCACTCATGAGTACGATCACTCACGATCACTCACGCTCACCGTCAGATTTGAGATGATCGTGAGTGAGGCCGCGAGTCTCGAAAAATTGTGAGTGTGAGTGTGAGTGTGATCGTGAGTTATGTGAACTCATGAGTGTGAGTGTGAGTGTGAGTCCTGAGAACTCATGAGCGTGAGTGTGATCGTGAGTGTGATCGTGAGTTCTGAGAACTCATGAGTGTGAGTGTGAGTGTGAGTCCTGCGAACACATGAGCGTGAGTTTGATCGTGAGTGTGATCGTGAGTTCTGAAAACCATTGAGTGTGAGTTTCAGTCCTGAGAACTCATGAGTTTGAGTGTGAGTTCTGAAAACTTATGAGCGTGAGTGTGAGCGTGACCTCTGAGGACTCATGAGTGTGAGTGTGAGCTTGAGCTCTAAGTGAAGTACTCATGAGCGAGAGTTTTAAGATTTCTTGAGCGTGATTGTGAGTTTCACGGCTCATGAGCATGAGCCTGGATCAAGACGTGAGTCTTAGGGTAGATATGAGTCCGGTGATTGCATTAGTCTGCCTGATGACGTGAGTCTGAGGACCACGGCCATGATGGGTCGCGGTGAGCGCTGGTATTAGCTGGGTTGGTCACGTGAGCTCCCGGGCCATCTTAGTGGGCGAGGAGACTCCCGCTTCGCAACTACTGCGTGGGGCTCAGGGTTGGTTTGGGTGTCGCTCGCTTGCTCCTCCGCCATGTAAGCGCGTTGGGTCCTGTGGAGGGTGGAGGAGGAAAGGGGGAGGGGGTGCTTGTTCTTGCAGGCTCCTCCTTGCCAGCGCCCTCTGCGATGTCTCAACCAGCTGTGGAGAACAGAGGGAGTATGGGGGAGGGGGGGGGGGGGGTCGCTTTCGTCTCGGCGTTCGCTCTTCGCTTCCCGGCAGACGGCGAGACGCCATCGGACTGATGGCGCCTCGAGGCGGCGCGGTAACGTCTCAGTTGTGGAAGCGCTCCAAACGGTTAGCGCTCCTCTCTCTGTAGCATAGAGAGGCTCGTGTGGATTTCGGCTCCTGTTGCCAAGTTGGTGCCGGTGGGCATAGAATTTTATGATTGCGTCAACTATAACGTTCGCACGGCTGCGACAAAATTAAGTGACTCGCATAATCCTCATCAGCACCCAGTCGAACAAACAATTTTAACTTTCCGCGCACCTCACCCTACCTTTCGCATACGAGTCATCACTCAGAAAGTGCAACAAAGGCGATGTCATGATCGATCGAAGCTTCGAGAGATCTTTTACATTGTGCGATATCATGCTTTTATGTGTCGTTCGGGGCAAGATAGCGCAAGTGCATGATAGCCAGCCGGCAATGGCCAGGCGGAGTCACGAGAGTGCTTCATTCCGCTCCACAAGCGGAGGTGTCTGTTAATGGGGCGGCCAGTCTGCCCGTCAGGCCGTGGCGAGCGGCGGCGACCCCAACTGCAGCAGTCCCCGTGTGCACGTGCGCGCCATGTCCCTGTTTATTTTATGCGGTTTTTTAAGACCATCGGAGCCTTGATAGGTCGAAGTGTTTAGAGAATATTCTAGAGTTGTCAGTTGAACCCCAGTTTGAGTTGTCTTCACCACTTGTGGGGTCGCTCTATAATAATCGCCGTCCGATCGGTCTGTCTTCGCTCGTCTCCCAGGACGTGACACAACACAACGAGAAGCAGCGAATGGGTTTACTGCACTTCCCGGTTGCCCGTCTTCGAGAGCCGGCAGTCCGGACCCGCCGACCCTAGTTGCCCGTCGTTCATAGCTCGCAGTCGGAGTCCGTGTCCAGGCCTGAGGATCGTCCTTCCCACGCCAGCGCTGCGTAGGCTAGCTATTCCGGGCTATCACAGTCAGAGCCTCGCTGCGGAACCACTCGTGGATCGTCATGGCCTAGGACGGTATGGCCAGGGCTCGCCATTTCTGCCAGTCCTGATCCGAACCTCGCTGGTGGAATGCTCCGGAGATCAACATGGGCTGGACCAGCCAGAACGGCTCTATCGTTCCTGCCCGGCCCCAGCCTCGTGCAGCACGCTCTTTCTCTTTCCTCGCCGGCTGGCCCCCGCTCGCTCCCGATGCGCCCACGACACTAGAATAAAATTTGGGTAATTAGAACCGAACTCTGCATGCTAGAGAACAGTACACAAGCCTGGTGTAAAAAGGCGACAGGCAACAAAGTGCACGTGTGAGAAGGATATTTACGCTTCGCATGAGCTTTTTCTAAAGAAAAACTTTTGCATCCCATTTTTTGCACGCCGTCACATTTGTTACCAGACTCAGGATTAAATTTGGTAGCCGAAACAAACAAAACATTTTTTCTACGAAAATCCACTATTTGAAAACTCGCAGGTGTAAAAGGTTTTGGTTGCGACCGCGCGTGCCGAACGGCTCGCGCGGTCGCAACCAAATGCACGCCTACAACTACGAGTACCGGAACGGGGCGACGGGCATCTCGCTTGAAGACCTGATAGCCTGATCCTCGATGTCACAGCGAAGCAACAATCGGCCCGACCTTCCCCACCGTATTTCTCTATGTGGCTGTCTCAGAGACTCGTAAAACAACTTGTATAAATATGTTATTTTGCCGAGTAGTCTGCAAAACGAGTTTGTCAGACCACTTTCCAAACCTAGCTGCACATGTGTTTTCGTTCACTTCAACAATTAATATAAAATTCACTTACTTGATGCGCCGCACTGCAGTAATCCACTTTGTCGCCGTGTCGCTTCCCAAGATCTCGAAGGGAAGCGGTAAAGTTTGACGCTTGAGTCACCTTCTTGACTGTGACAGTCTTTCACGCAGCAATAACGACGTTTATTTTTTGGGGAAACTCTAGGAGTAGGCGAAATGTCAAAGGAACCCGGTGAGGTCATAGAGACGTGAAGTTGAGGCTCACTTTTACGAAAAACAGTTCCAAAAAGGCTCACGCCGATGCGAAATGCCACGTTCACACGTGGTTTCTAAATGCGCCCGCCTGCAGTCCACGCGCGACCCGGGTCGCCCTGGCCTACCCACGTGTCTCACTCCTATGAACTTACTGGCTCCACAGGATTCGTAGAATTCGCCGTGTGCCGTGTGCCTGCTTACACTGAGAAATAGGTGACGGCGGCGCGCGGCGCCGCAACGTCGCGGCGCCTGCCCACGGCCACGGCCGGGTTGCCAGTGCTCCGGCTTGGCACGACTGCGAGGCGCCAATTGCCCAGGCTTCTCGGGCTTCGTGCATGACGCTGTGCTCCCCTTGCCCGTTGTTTACTCATGTTGCGTTTTTACGTTATTATGGTTGAGTGCATGGGTACTCAGAGGGTGGTAAGAATTTCTTATAAAACAAAAAGAATATATTTGAGAATCAACTTTTTACAATTAAATTCTAAAACACTTCTTATCGCTTGAAGGCCTATGACACATATCGCGATGATTCAAGCCCGCAATGAAATTTTACAATGGTGTAGCACAGGGCAAGATTGATCAGCGGTTCGTTGAAGTACGTTGAATGAATACTTGTCAACTGAGCGACAGAGAACCTGTCTCGAGCCGATGGTTCCAGAAACGACGCGGGTTTGATAATTATGTAACATAAATTATAATATTTCTTGTGAATGTGCAACTAAATGACTAGAGAAACCGTTTGTCATAATTTTTGCCAGTTATGAAAAAACTGACACTCAACTTCAACTTCCCCAATGTGCTGCTGATTTTCGGGAACTAAATGCGCTAAATATTCTTTTTAAAAACACCGCCCAGTACAATTTTGGTATGGGCGGACATTGTGCCCGCGTAAGGTGTTGTGGTCGCAAAGCTGTGACACTTCATGTCGAGCAAGCACGCACGACTAAAAGGACTATGAAGACACCTTCGATATTTTATTTTACTTTTGAAATAGGCTTCAGGCAATGTTGACAAAGTTATAACTAGGGATGCCGCGAACCACCCTAGGTTCGAATTCGAAAGGTTTCGATATTTTCGAACCGAATTGAGGTTGGAATTCGAAATATTTCGATATTTTCGACCGTACCGAGGTTCAAATTCGAAAAGTTCGCAACTTTCAAACACCGTGGAGTTTCGAAATCGAAAAGTTCAAAGCTTTCACGGTTTCTAAAAATTCGGATTCGATTATTTCGAATATTTGTTTGCTTGAGGTTCGAGAAATTCGAAGATTTCCAACTTTCCTAACTTGAAATTTGAGAGATTCGAAAATTTAAAACTTCCTGGGATCTAAAGTTCGAAAACTTTGAACATTTCGAATTTCTTTGAATCTGAAGTTCGAAAAATGCGAAGATTTCGAATTTCTTTGGATCTGAATTTCGAAAAATTCGAACGTTTCGAATTTTTATAGACATAAAGTTCGATAAATTTGAAGATTTCGAATTTATTTCTTCATAAAGTTCGAAAAGTTCGAAGGTTTCAATTTTCTTTTAGGGCTAAACTCGAAAAAAACTTAGAAGCTTTGGAATTTCTTTAAAGTCCAAGTGCGCAAAGTTCGAAGTCCGGTTTTCATGTTCCTCCACAGTTTCAGTTGCAAATAACGTTTTCACGCCTCAGTGGTTTTCACGAAATCAGGTTTAGAAAAGTTCGGGTGTGATATTTAGACTGGGCGAAGTTGGTCGGGCAATTAAATGAGACGACGAGTGTCCCGGATGTGCTGGAATATTTGCCAGTGCAGAGTGACGTGTGACCACAGATCAGTGATTGTGACCGCCAGCCGGAGGGGGGGGGGGGGGGGGGGGGTCTTTAACGTGCATCACGCAGTAGTGATCTCATGAACGCAATGTTTAACGGTACAGTCGATACTCATCCAGTGCGAAACGGCCAGGGGAAGGCAGGTGGTTGAGGCTCAGAAAAACCTTGAAGCGATCTGGCAAACTGCCTCCCTACCACCCCTTTGCACGCTGGTAGTAATCTGATCGAACGCCGCCCGTGTGACGCTGGCATATAGTAATTTTAGGTTGTACATGATGCAAAATCCTGAGACTGGGAATGAAATTTGAAAGAAAGAGTGTACGAAGACAGAAAAAAGGGGACAGGCGAACGTCTCAAACTCAGTTAGCTCAGGACAACGTCGAGTTTGAGACGTTGTCCTGTCCCCCTTTTTCTGTCTTCTTACACTTTTTCTTTCAAATTTCATACCCAGTCTCAGGATTTTGCATCATGATCAATATACACCAGCTCGCCTGCACCTTGACAATTTTTTAGTTTGTAACTGCTCTGGAGGTTTATTTTCCGGGACGGAAGAAACGCCGAGCAAAAAGCACAGAAGCCGACACAACTTGAGGTCGAGAAGCGTTCTACCATACCAGTGGTGTCGGAAGAGGAAAAACTGGGGACGAAAAAAAAAAGGGGGGGGGGGAGGGGGGGATTTCGGACTGTTAAAGAAAACAATACGGGGAAAGACGGTGTGGTCGAGCTTATTTTAATCTGAAATTATTGATGCATATGTATAGCTACTGTCGCTCTTCACAGCATAAAATATCGCGTAGATGGTCATTGTTACAACTCGTTGTCAGAAGGCACTACTCGTCACATGCTTAGTGCTTCGGAAGTTCAAAGCTATGTCTTTGCGACCTAAATAACTGTGCCAATAATAATAAAAAATGAAACATAACAATAAATACGGAAATAAAAAGCTTTCGAGAAAAAAGAAACTATCAAGAATCCGCCGGAAGTGTTGTATTCTTGCAGATTCAGAGGTTTTTTTGTTTTTTTTTCTTGCAGATTCACAAGTTTTTTCTACCAAAATGTGTACAGGCTAAAAGAAACACGTCCCAAAAACGTAAAACGAAAAAAAAAACTAAAAATGTTTTTCTTTTAATGACGTGCTGAACTTGAACAATATTTGAAATCTTCCCCCAAGAGTTAATTTATTCCTCAACGTGAAAAAACAATAAATACATCATTTTGTATTCTGCAGATGGCAATAATATGTACTGTCTGTGGTGTTAATTTAAATGCGATACCTCAAACAATTTAGACGAAAACAATTACCAAGTTTAGGGCATAATTGCCCGTAG
The DNA here is from genome assembly GCA_013358835.2 of Ixodes persulcatus. Taxonomy (NCBI): domain Eukaryota; kingdom Metazoa; phylum Arthropoda; class Arachnida; order Ixodida; family Ixodidae; genus Ixodes; species Ixodes persulcatus. The sequence goes on from JABSTQ010005746.1 coordinate 6,742, forward strand.
ATACATGTTTGGACATTTCTTCGAAACTCATCTTGAACAGCAATATCATATCACACTTACCTAGGCTATACATAGATAAGTCTTAAAAAGTTTAACATCTCTACCATACATAGCTTCGGCTATAGCACGCTTCAAATATGGCACAAACGACAACTGTCAAAAACCCGTCGTCCTTGCTTGCTCCTTCGGGAATTTATTTCTTTAAAACTAAGGAAGGAAAAACATTGAAATAAATGGCATTGTCTTTCTCAAGGAATGCGGCACCGCATGTAAAAATTGGAGAAAAAATATTACGAATGTACATCACGGCTTGAATTCAAATGAAACCGCCCGCCCGTCTTTCGAAGCTCGACGAACTTCGAACTTTTACCCTAAAAGTTCGAAGTTCTTCGAACGTTTGACTTTTCAGGATTCGAAAGTTCGAAAATTCTCGAATTCTTTAGATAAATAACTTCGGAAGTTCGAAAATGATCGAATTTCTTAGCGTAGGGAGTTCGAAAGTTCGAAAAGCTTCGAACATTTTAGTGGAAAGAAATTTGAAAGTTCGATAACCATCGATTTTTTAGTCTATCAAGTTCGAAAGTTCGACTAGAATCGAATTTCGCAGCGTAATAAGTTCGAAAAGGATCGAACTTTTTAGCGTAATAAGTTCGAAGGTTCGAAAAACATTGCGTTTCTGAACGTGTAAAGTTCGAAATTTCTAAAAGCGTCGAACTCCTTAGTCTAACAAGTTCGAAAATTCGACTTCCGTCGAATATCTCGATATGGAAAGTTCAAAATTTCGAAATCTTTCGAACCTTTCGAACCGCTTGATTCGATAATCGAACCTTCGGTTCGAAAGAAGTTCGCGGCATCCCTAGTCATAACCTGTACTGACGCTTGTGTGCCGGACAAATCACTTAAATAGACCCCGCTAGTATTCGTACCCGTGGCGACGCCTCGAAAAGGCGGGAAGACCGATTTTCCGTGGAGTTCAAGTGTAACATCAGAGTAGGCTCGTAAAGGCCGGTTCACACATCTGCGTTACGAGCTACAGGAACGACAGAAACGACACGAACGACATGACACCGGGACAACCGTGACACATGATTGCTTGATAAAGCTGCTCTTTGCCATCTCTGTCACGTTCTGTAATGTGAACAGAATCGTCCCGGTGTCATGTCGTTCGTGTTGTTTTTGTCGTCGGAACGCAGATGTGTGAACCGGGCTTGAGGTAATACACCGACCCACCGCCAGTTTCGCTACGCCTTATCCGGCGCAATGCATTGCGGAAACTGTAGTCTTTCCGCACGAGGGTCAACGCCGCTGTACGCTTGCGCGTGTCAATCACGAGCAGTCTCGTGCATTACCGCTGCCTAATGTGAAGTACAACTATGGCTGCGTCACGTGCGCTCCAGACGGTTGGTGAGGGGGGGGGGGGGGGGTTGTATAAAACGGGAAAAGGGGTTTAATGCCTATGCAGATTGTTATCCTCCAGGAAGGGGAAAGACTCGCATAGGCAACGGGGAAGGGGGAAAGAAAGATGTGAGAGGGGTTTGTTAAAAATAGTTGGCCGCAAATATGCGGAAGGGTGCCAATCAATCAACGTATGTGAGGGAAAGGTTGGAGAGGAAATGTAGAGCTTTGGCAGATCATAGCTCATGGGAACTTCTGATTAAGTCACAAGTTGCGAAACAGCGACGCGCGCAATCTAGCTGGTAGTTGTGTCTCTTTCAGATTCATATGACTCACACAGGTCTGTCGCGTCGCCACGAAGCAGCGGCGCGATTAAGTTCGCGTTTCACGGCTACCACAACTGTCATTGTGGTAGCCGTGAAAGTGTGTGAGATAGGTCTATTGGTCAAAGCGAACGGCGAGCTCTGGTTTTCATTCTTTGTCGGGAGGTGTTTACAGATATTGCGTTTTCCTGGTTGATAACAAGAAACTATCGATATGTCGGGCCTGAAATGTTCACTACAGTACACACGGATGAGCATTGTGGAGTACTATATAAATAGGATTACGCTTCCAGCGAGAGCTCGAGCACGTAGAATCGGTCAGCTGCCCAATGGCAAAGAAGACGAGGTAGACGATAGATCTCCGCCAGCTCCGACTCTACAAGCTACAACAATGTAAATACCTTGTTCATCGACTCTTAAAGACTACCGAAACCGACAGGTTAACCTCTACGTCACTACCTTTTTCAGAACACTTGCAAGACGAGAATGCAAAACATCAATCAGTTTTGGTATTTCGCGTGCATTACTGGGCACAAAATAAGCCTCACATGATTTTACAAAACAATGAGCGGTATACGAGACCACCACCGCATCGAGAAACACCCCTTTAGAAAAAGTTTGGAACGATTATGCATCTCGCGAGCTTCGAGTGTGCACGCAGCCAAAAGCACGACAGAAAGCAACAATTACGTCCGGCCGTCTGGCTGCCGAGCGCCGAGCCTCAGCTTCATAGGGCACGCTCCTTACGTCAAAAAATATCCGCTAGACAGGCGGAGCACGCGCCAAACGTATCCAAAAGGCCGCCAAGCCGCACGCACCACTCCAGCAACGTAAGCGCACAGCGCACTGCGTGCGAAGAGTGAGGAGCATTTGCGCTTGCCCCACCTGCGCCCTGTCCACACCGCAGTGCGCTGCGAACACGCGAAGAACGCGAGGCGCCAAGAAGCCAACGCCGCGTCGATGAAAGAGAGAGAAAGAAAAATGTCGTCTAGACGTCCGAGTAAAAAAAAAAAAAAAAAACGTGTTGACGAAATGTAGCAAACTCTGTCGAGCATCGAATGTCGAAGAAACGATCTGCCGATGAAACATCGCAGTGTCGATGAAACGATCGGTCTATGAAACCTTGTTCGATGAACTGCGCGCCAAGAATGACGCGGCTTGCCGCATGAAAAGTGGCGCACCCTACGTGATCGAGAGCGCGACAAAGAGACACACGGGGACGACCCCAAACCCCCAATCCACTCCAAACCAAATTAAGCAAAGCCATGCCAAACCAATCCAAATGAAACCAATCCAAGGACGGCTGCACGTATCAAGATAATAAATGCTGACGGTATTTTATAAAGGCCGAGATGACTGAAAAACAATGCCGGGTAATGATTCCTTAAATCGCAGCCTATCCGGCAAGCACGGTCGAACAAAAAAAGCAGAAACAACTCGAGTGAGAAGGAAAACTTGGCCTCCGCGGCTTCTGCTCATAGAATAGCATACGATTGACGCACACCACTGCCAACAGGGATTATGGTGAGATTTCAAACCAGAGGTAGTACGTCACCCTACCTAATATTACCGCCCCCCCCCCCCCAAAAAAAAAAGAAAAAAATAAGAAAAAAGACATTGGTCAAATTATATGTTTATTGTATATATATGCTTCATAAACTTCCGTAGTAGTACGTGTGGGTGGCACAAAAAAAGAAACGGGGGTGATATATGTATTAATCGTTCATTTGTGTACAAATGAGCGAGGTATGCACAGCGAGGCGATGCTTTAAAGCAGTGGTTCTCAACCATCGATGTTTCGCGGACCCCTTGTGGATCAGCGGAGATGATGGAGGACCCCTTTCGTGGTGAGGGGAGAAAACATGTATAGGTTAAATATAATAATGATATAAAAAATGGATATAACTAAGGGCTAGTGTGAAGTAGACTTCTCTTATTGACATGCACACGAGAAAACTAGCCCGAAAATAGAAAAAATTCCTTCTCGATTTGAAAAAAAAAAAAATACTTTTATTTCCGTGCTTGACTAATGAGGCAGGGATTCGCGCACCCCTAGAATGCCTTCGCGGACCCCTAAGGGTCCGCGGACCCCCATTTGAGAACCACTGCTGCGACGTTGTCTGTGTAACCTGTCGGAAGGCGCGTTTGTGTTTTACCGCTGCCCTTGTCAGCAGGCGAAAGTTCAACACACCCAATTTCGTCAGCTTGCATTTAGTTTCTTTCGTAATTAATCCAGGTGAACGAAATTTGGTAGAAATGTGCGGAGCATAAACATAAACATAGTACATTTCTTTCAAATTGAATAAGCGGTTCAGAAGCTCACTGTTTTGGGGTAGTTCCCCCGCCGCACGACTCACGCGAAGACAAACCAACGGCTTGCGAAAAACAAAAGAAAAACAAAGAAAGCAACCTGTAAGCGTGATGACCTGTGAGTGTGAGGACCTGTGAGTAAGATGAGCGTGAAGACCTGTGTGAGTGCGAGGACCTGTGAGTGCGAAGACCGTGATGATATGTGAGTGTGAGGACCGTGAGGACCTGTGTGAGCGTGAGGACCGTGAGGACCTGTGAGTGTGAGGACCGTGAGGAGCTGTGAGTGTGAGGACATGTGAGTGCGAGGACCGTGATGACCTGTGAGTGTGAGGACCGTGAGGGCCTGCGTGAGTGTGAGGACCGTGAGGACCTGTGAGTGTGAGGACCGTGAAGAGCTGTGAGTGTGAGGACCTGTGAGTGCGAGGACCGTGATGACCTGTGAGTGTGAGGACCGTGAGGACCTGTGAGTGTGATGACCTGGGAGTCTGATGACCTGTGAGTCTGATGATTCGTGATGACCTGTGAGCGTGATGACCGTGATGATCTGTGAGCGTGACGACCATAATGATGACGGCGAGTGAGTTTTGGTTTTGTGTTGAACCGTGAGGGTGAGTCCGGGTAATGACCCTATTTTGAATAAATCGTGATCGTGAGTGGGCGTGAGTCCTGATTGAGGAAAAAATAGTGATCGTGAGTTTGAGTGAGGACAGCTTAAAATGCCGACCTATGCTTGGGATACATCTGATTTAGTGATCGAAAACTACCGGTCATTTGCAATGTTCGCATAGCTGGGCCGTAATTTCAAGTGTATAAGACGCGTTCTTTGTTTTTGTCAAATTTTTGACGCTGTGTTGTCTACAACGATACAAATCATACGTTGTTTTTGTTTTGTTTCTGTAAGTACGGCATTTGTTTCTGCAAGGCGTAGGCTCTGCAAGCATTTACAACCAAATAGGAACGGCAGAGCTCCCACCAATGGCCTGCTCTTTTGGCTGTACGAAGACGGTCCGATGCGTGGCGGCATACGTCGGCGGCGGAATCCGACTCTGCCGAACGTACAAAGAGGAGCGGATTTACAAAAGTGCGACTTATAGACCACAGATTGTGGTAGTTTCACGCCGACACTTTGTTAGAAAACATAAAATACTTCAAATGTCGTATGTGTCTACGGACGTACTACATACCTACGACCTTGGGATCCGCAAAGCCAGGAGTTAAAGGGGCGGTGCAACGATTTTATGATTAAAAAAATTTGCATCTTTACATTTTTAAGTTGTTTATCGTGTCCCGGAGGATAGAGAAAACACTTCCTTCATTAAAAATGTCGCGATTCCGCTGCACAATCGCAAAGCAAAAGTCGAGCTTTTTCGCCCACCTGCAGCCCCAAGTGGCAGCCGATGGAACTACGGCGAAAAGATTACGTGACCTCGCTCGGCTCTAAGCTGCAGCATAACGCCCGCTAATGTCAGCAGAGAGAGGGAGAGGAAGCGTCCTCCGAGATAGCACACGGGAACCTACACGGCACTCCGAATGACGTCACTGGGAGTGCGACCAGGTGTGACCCTGAAGACTGGGAGTGAGTTGAGGGGTGCCCAAAATGCCAATATTTATCTTTTTTTTACGCAACAACTAGGACACGCAGGCGAAATTAGTTTTCTGTTCTTTACTTCAGAAGTGTCAGAGGGCAACTTCCACAAATCTTTGACCGAAGTCCGGAAATCGTTGCACCCTCCCTTTAAGATAGGACGGACGCCTACAGCGCCTTATCGCGATGTCGAAACCAGTCAAAAAAGCCGCTATCTTTTGGGCGGTGTTGCCAGGGCACTGTTTTAGCAGGTTGGTTGGCGACTGGAGATGTTACAAAAATAAACAAAAAGTCGAATGTTGCGACTCATACTTCTGACATATCACCGACTCGTTCCTTACGTCTATGCGCGTTTTTCTTTTTGCTGCCGCTACAAGTTTGCCAACGAAAAAAATCCAACTTGACTCGCTAATTATTATAAACGAGGGGAACACAAAATGTGTCGTGCATGTTTTAATACTATAATTATAAATCCTTTTATTTCCAAAACATTAACTTAGTTCCTTTACGCGGTAAACAAACAATATCATAAACAGAACGAAAACACTCTAAAGACAACTTTGTCAAAGAATAGAAGTATCTATGGAGTTTCTAATAACATGTATCATAGCGCAATTTCGACCGCAAACATGCTACATGAAGCTTGTGAAGAGCTTTGGGTAGTTTCGGATGCGCTCCACAGACCACACACTCTCGCGCTCTCCGCGTTAATCGGAATTATCGGGACAAGTTCAAATTTTTCAAGGGGTAACGCGCGTTACGATAATGTTTTAATGAGAAGTTTTTTATGAGTTCTGTTTCTTTTGTGGGTGCATGTAGGGCCTTGAATTCTTAGCACACTTGGATTCTGAGTAGCCACTTCTATGGCAACTGAAGTAATCGCGAAGGGAGGAGGTTTATCGCGCCCTTTACTCTATCAATTTACTTTTGTCTGCAGTACTGACGTCATAGACCCGCTGCGCTATCCCTTGGTGAGTCATGATGCACTCCATGATGTCGTAAGTGGAAAGCTACGCCTCATCGGGAACCGGCTGCGTGCGCCGACGGCTGGCAGCGGACGATTACGAGACGGAATGTCCAAGAAGCCCGAATGTCCAACAAAACGGAAGATCCAATAATGAATATTCAGACGCGTTGGAAATTCCGTCTTGATTAGATCTTTCGTCTCGATGGACATTCAGGCACGTTAGACATTCCGTCTCGCCTGTCACGTGCTAGAATAATTTGTCTTGCTAAAAATACAGACTTGTGTGTATATTTAATCCGCCTTGCTGCAGGCATTGCCGTATTTTCGTTGGGTTCCGGAAGAAATTTCCCCGGAAAAAACATCCTCGAAAAAAATGTTCCCGGAAAAAAAGTCTCCGGCAAATATGTCCCCGGAAAAAAAGGCCGCAGGTAGAAATTAGAAAAAAATGCCCCCAGAGCAACATTTTTTCCCGTTTTGCTGAGTTTTCCTTGATTCCCATGGCCTTCGAGTGGTGCTGTCATTGTCCGATCACAATTGACCTGGATCCACACTCGTCGAAATGCAACGCCGTCTTCACAACCTCTGCGAAAGGTACGCCGCTGGGGCAATCGGAATTGAAGATTTCGTGGGTGACGTCGGCCGTACGATTCGCTTTTGACTTTTGTATAGGAATCGAGAGTAGTGATTTCCCTACACACCCCCTAGGAGGGGTGTACATCTCCCCCCTTGTTTTTCTGGAGGCACCCCTTAATTACCAATAACTCCTCTATTCTCAATGCCCCCCCCCTAATTTCAATTCCAGGGGAAACTCCTGATCTAGAGTGTGTCATTTCATTCCTTATTTTGTAACATTGCATCGCAACTGTTTTTGTTTGTTTTTCATTGTGAAATAAACATTTATAATACTTCTAGTCAAAACCAAATTATTTTGTTTAAAGGGGCCTTGCAAGGACTTTTTGACTGGTTTTTAATTTGCACCGAACCTGAGCGCATTGAACGTAGTAACTTAATTAAACGTTTCTGAAATTTCGCTTTATTTTAAAAGTTTTAGGCAAATTAATATTACAAAAACAAGCCAAAAATAACCTCCGTCATGACGTCCTTGTGCGCTTGAGTGGCCGTAAACTAGAGGAGGGGTAGTGAGCTCAGCGAGCGCTCACGGCTGCCGCACCCCGTGTCGACGGCTCGAGAGGGCGCCACTAAAGCATGCTCTGGATAGGCTGTATGAAGCGGGCAGCCAGGGCGGCTCTCATTGCATATGCTGCGCGATTAAACACTAATTCGGCATGACACTTTATTGGCCACAAACGACAGCAAAGGCGAGGTAAATATTAGCTCAGAACGGGAGCCACTTCGCGCTGCCATACAACGAAATGGCCAAACCGCAAGCCAAAGCTACTCGCCGAAGGCCTTCGCAGCGCTCAGAACCGGTCGGATGAACTAGTTAGAAAAAAAAAAAAACATAATAATAGCTTTATTTCCAACAATGAGGTACAGTGTTGGTGGGGGCTTGGTAAAAAAGCTGTTAAAACAGCTTGACTGATCCCGAGCTCCCAGAAGTCAGCAGCGGAAAAGAAATGTTAACAGAAAAATCATATGAAACATCAACAAGATGTTCAAAACAGAAAGGTCACAGTAGCAATAGTATAGATATAACAAAAAATGAACATGTAAACATGCCACTCACATTTGATCAGTTTGGCTAAGAATTATTATCTTCCTAAGGTTATCTGCAGATATATTTTCAAGCCCGATGTGTTGCGCACAAAAATAGTTGAGGGTGGTTGGGAGAGTAAACGCCGCGGTTTGAAGGCCGTAATTAGTTCTCAAAAATGGGACTACCTAAGGTTTTGTGACTCTCGTTGGAAATGCTTATACTTTTCCTTTTAAGTCAGCTAAGCTCACAAGACGTCGTACATTCATACTCACTTCAGCTTTATATTTAACACATAGGCGATATCGATACAAGTTAAAAATGTTTACTACATATAGCTGGCTAAATAATTTTTCTATTGGAAACTCCGGTGAAACATTGCAAATGCTTCGTAGTATGTTTTTTGTAATAAAAATATCTTTTGTAGATTTGTATGAGTGTTTGTTCCCCAAATTAAATGGCCGTCATTAATTTGTGAGTAAAATAGCGAGTTATATATTGGCAACTTTATTCTAAAAGGCAAAATATGTGTGTGACGATACGCCAGGCCAACAATGCTAGACAGTTTTGATGTAACATAATTTACATGAGCATCCCATGACATGTTCTCTTAAAAATAAGACACTTAAAGTTTTAAATGCTGGTACTTCTTCAATTTTAGAAGAATTGAACATTATATCCTCGTCTATGTTAACAATTTTACCCTTTGGACAAAACAAAAAAGCTTTGTCTTATTCACTTTTATTTTTAACCCATTATACATACCCCATGTATTTAACTTTTCTAGCGTGACGTTTGCGTTCTCAATGACGTCTGCGGGGCTATCTCCATTATACAGCATGCTCGTGTCGTCTGCGTAGATAATAATTTCGTTGAACTGCTTATATTTACGATATCGCTTATATAAAGATTAAATAAAAAAGGACCCAAAATGCTTCCTCGAGGAACTCCTGATTCAATTGGCTTTACATCGGACAAGTGACCGGTGATGCCGACATACTGCTGACGAAAAGACAAGTACGTTTGAATAAAAAGCGAAACCTGACCCCGATAACCATATATTTCAAGTTTTTTTTTTTAATTAGAAGGTTGTGCTCGAGAAAATCAAAAGCCTTCGTGAAGTCAAAGAATAAGCCGAGATCCGAAAATTAGTTTCTTATTTTCAAAACCTTTAAGAATGTATTCTTTTAGACTGAGAAGAGCGAGTCAAGTAGATCTTAGCTTGCGGAAACCGAATTGAGATGGGGTGATTAAGTTATGACTTTCTGAAAATAATGACATTCGAAGGAGCAGCATTTTTTCTAGACCTTTAGAGAACCCTGGCAAAATTGAAATCGGTGAATAATTACCAAGATCGTTTTTATCGCCCTTTTTATATCTGACCGATACTCTTGCGAGCTGCGTTCGTTTTGGGAATATGCCGTTTTGAAAGCAAAGATTGAAGATATGCGTCAGACAAGCGGAGATAAGATCAATGAGGTGTTTGACGGGCCTTATCTGTATACCGTTGGGGTCACACCTTTGACTGTTATTTAATGATTGAAATGTAGATATTACCTCTGTGTCCGTAACCGGGGTAAGAAAGAACGACGAAATAATTTCTAAACTGTATATACTTGCAGGCATCATCCTCGGGGATTTCATTACTTAAGTTGACAAAATATTCGTTGAACTTGTTCGCCAGTTACTTTCCGGCTAGCTGCTGACCATTGTACGTTATATTTTCCAAGTGCTTTGGACCGTCCGTACATTTTAACACGGAATTAAGCTTTTTCCTCATCATACCGGTTCTATTTCCACATGCTAGAAAGAAGTCACTAAACTATTTTGATCTAGCATTACGGAGCTCTTAATTTAATTGGTTTGGATAACGTTTAAAGGCACTAAGTTTATCAATATCTTTCGTTTTTATGAATTTTTGATAAAGCTAGTTTTTCGTGCGTATTTTCGCTAGTAACTCTTTCGTAATCCATAGTTTACGTGCTTTTCTGGACAAAGTTATGGTTTTATAAGGAAAACAACTTACATAGAGCTTTTGAAATATGCTCAAGAACATAATATAAGCTTTTTCTGCGTCTGTCTCGAGAAGAACATCGCTCCAATCAAAATTAGATAGTTTTTGTCTAAAATCATTTAAACTGTCCGGCGTAATATTTTGATACCTTGGCAACCATGACTGTTTAATTGGTTTTGTAATATTCGTTTTTTTAATACACAAGAAAATACCTAAATGATCACTGATGTCAGTAACTACCACACCGGATCTGATTTGCGACTCGTCAAAATTCGTAATAAATAAGTCAAGTAAAGTCGATGACTCGCGGTAGTGATCCTTGTAGCCAAAGACATCACGTTCATGCATCCGCATGCTTTAATTAACTCGTTCATCTCTCTTTCACATGACGATTCGAGTAACATATTTATGTTAAAGTCACCTCCCAAGATTACGTTGTATTTATTATCATTGGCAAAATCAAGAAAAGACTCAAAGTAAGTAAAGAAAGATGGAAGTAATGAAGCAACGGTGAGGGTGCAGGCTAGCTGGTGTAAATTGAGCATAGTTGTAAACCCGAGACTGGGGATACGGACAAGGGACAAAACCGTGTCGTTCTGTGTTTTGTCCCTTGTCCGTATCCCCAGTCTCGGGTTTACAACTATGCTCAAGATGGAAGGTTTCCGTTCGGTGGGCGATAACAAACAGCGATAATGTTCTGACCGATCAATAAAGAAAATAACTCGTAATCTTTGTGAACGCTGCTATAATCATTGAGAGTTTTACCCGAAATGGTCTCGTTAAGCAATAGGGCTACGCCCCCTCCCCGACTAGCAGTGCGGTTTAGGAAGTAAGTGTTGTACGACGATAGTTTTAGAACATCACTAGGCTAGGAGAACCAAGTCTCAGATAACATAATTACATCAAAACTAAATTTAAACTGATCGAAATGCAAGTGGATTTCCTCCGATTTATTTCTTGCTGATCGAACGTTAAGGTGAAAACATTTCAGAGAGCTGCTATACTCGTTTCCTAGGAAGGAGCTTACATTTGACGGCAGAAAATATTGGTCATCTTCCACACAATGTTTGTTGCTAGACAGTGTGGAAGTATCCGTAGCCATTAAAAAAAAAAGCAAAAAATAAAACATGTTTCAAGAGTTAACACACGGGGAAATAATTACACTAATTTTTCGAGATCATCCAGAAACTTAATTACATGCACTGGTTCCCGATCTTTCTTTCGCACGAGGACATTTCCGTTTCTGAACCAAACATATTTGTAGTTTGTTTCCTTAGCCCACTCTTTAGCTTCCCAAAGAAGCACTCTGTCATGCTTTGTTAGATTTTCCTGAATGTAGAAATCACTTTTCGCTTTCTTCAGCAGTGCACGTCTTTCTAGCCATTTATCTCTGGTCTGCTGGTGAACAAAGCGCACAATGATTCCTGGGGTTTTATCAGGTCTAGATGCTAGCCTATGAATATTGGCAACCTCATTTGTTGTCACATCCGGCACTTCAAGCATTTTGGCAACCTCATTCACCTTTCAGCAAATCTTCGTTGGCATTCATAGGAATTCCGTGAATCTCAAGATTTTGCTTTCTGTTCCTCCATTCGAGGTTGTTTACTTCTTGCTTTTAGCCTTTGTATTTCAGCATCAGCGTCAGTTTTAGAGCGCAGCTCTTAGGCGCCCGTTTCCGGCTTGAGCGGCGTCGGCGACGGCGTAACCGCAAGGTCGCGTGACCCCCCGATGGTCACGTGACCCCCCGATGGTCACGTGACCCCTCCCCCCGAGGTCACGTGGCCCCTCGAGGTCACGTGACCCCCCCCCCCCCGCGCCTTCCCCCCCTTCCCCCCCCTCCTCAAGAGCTGCGCTCTAATTCGGCGTTAGAGGGAGTTGTAAACGGCTTTCATTTTTTTTTTCTAAGCCTTCTAGTCTTCTTTTTACTTGTTTGGTATCGTTTCCTTGTTCCCCAATTTGCTTTAGTACCGCGTCATAGTTATCTGACATTGCTTGCACGGATTTCTCGATTCCATCCCCAGTTTCTTTTAGGCTGAGTAGACTCACTAGTTTAGCGTTGATGGATGCGAACATGGCGGCTACATTAGGTTCCTTATTTTCTTTGGCACCCTGAGTGCTTCGTGTCACTGTTTTACACGTTTTATATCGCCATGATTTGCGCAAAGCGTTGCCCTTTGACTTATAAGTTTCATCTGGAACGCCAGAGAACCTTAGATGGTAGTAATTATCGCACTCTGTACATGTCAGTTTGGCCTCAGTGTCTGATACCTCTTCTGCACATTTGGAACAAGTGTGTTCCATGTGGTATCAAATCAAAAGAAACCACAGCAGCAGCAGCAGCAGCAGCAGCAGTAACAGCACGGAGGCTAAAAAATAAACCAGGCAGAATTTGACCAACCAGTAACAGTCATAGATCTGGTTTAGCACACGTTCGTACGTGCTGCTGCTGCTGCTGTGTGCCGCTGTAGCGAAGACCGGGATTTTTAAGGCAGCGGTTGACGACGTAAAGTTTCCGGTGTGGTCCTGCACCAATCACGGCTCACCGCTTCGATGACGGGCGCTGCTGAGCTGCTGCGAGGACGGTGACGATGACTGCCGCACCACGATGACAGGCGCTGCTACGAAAGCAATGATGACGGCCAGAGCTTCCTTGGCTGGCGGACTTTTCGAGCTGTAACAGTCGTAGATATGGTTTAGCATACGTTCGTACGTGCTGCCGCTGCTGCTGTGTGTAATTTCTTGTCATTTCTTGTTTCCGTACTTCCTAAACTGCATTTGTTTCTTTTCTGATCTAAAACACTGAACGAAAACTACTTTTATAAATAACTGCAACGGTTCGTGCCACTTATATTTTGTGTTTCGACTAAAAAAAAGCATTTAGCGGCTTTGACCAGTAGTAAGCCAAAGACCAAAGACGTCACATATCGCGCGCTTTCGGCACCGCGGGTCGCTCCCGTAGGTGGAGGAGGTTTCCGCGTCGTCCGGTTAAAATATGACGCACTGATATTTAGTTACTCTCTCCGTGCCCGCTGGCTTGCCCGAACCCCAAGAGACGTGGAAACCGCAAAAAAGCTAGACGCTTAATAATGATTGCAGGGCTTCTTTAAGGAAATTTGAGAGGTACTTGTGTATCATTTCCAAATAGGTAAAAAGCGCGAGACTGTAAACACGAACAAGCGAGCGATAGCTTTTTTTTTATTTTTTACAGCGGAGCTGTGAAGGGCTAGGTTCCCCAGGATCGTGTCCGGTATCAAACAAATGTCTACACTAAACTCTGGACAGCTACCGCCATCTATAAGCGACGGCGGTAACCAGACAACTGGCTCGCCGGCCTCACTCATAGATGGCGGCAACCCTTCCAGCCTTTCCACCTTGGTTTTCACCAGAATGGAAATGCTGAGTTTCTCCAGGCGTCGTCCTAGATGTCGTCCTCGACGTCGTTCTCGAAGTCGCTCTTGAGGTCGTCCTAGACGTCGTCCTTGAGGTTTTCGAAGAGGTTGTCCTCGAGGTCGTCTTAGAAATCATCTTTGAGGTCATCCTAGAGGTTGTCCTGCAAGTCGTCCTTGAAATCGTCCTAGACGTTGTCCTCGAGGTCGCGCTAGAAGTTGTCTTTGAGGTCGTCCTAGAAGTCGTCCTTGAGGTCGTCGAAGATCTCGCCCTAGACGTCGTCCTAGACGTCGTCCTCTAAGCGTCGTCCTTGAGGTCGTTCAAGAAGTCGTCCTTGAGGTCGTCCCACCGTAGTACAGCTTAGCTGGATTTCCTTCTTCACCAGACTGGAAAGGCTGAAAGATGTTTATCTTTTTTTCATAGAAACGAAAGGTTAATTGTAATCAAAGTTATTATAGGTACTGAAAGTGCTTATTTCGGGATATAATGCAGACGGTAAAATTCCGTTCCCACTAATACTCTTTCTAAGTAATATGTGAAAATTCGCCGATATCGTGTACGCGCTAACAGTGTCGCGATGTATATTTCCTTATTTGTTGGGGCCGTTTTTTCCTACTTGCCACACGATGCCTTTTTTTCCAAAGACATGTGACCGTACCGCCCGAAGGCCATGAGGATCGGGGAAACCCAGAGATGTAAAATCTTTTGGGGACATTTTTTTCTACTTTCCACCGGGGGCCCTTTTCTCCGGGGACATTTTGTCCGGGGACTTTTTTTCCGGGGACATTTTTTCCGGGGACATTTTTTCCTGCACCCATTTTCGTCATACTAAAATGCCGTGCCACTGAAGCCGACGTTGATGAACCGACAGAAAAACAGAGCAGACGCAAATATTCTAATTTCATCTATAGGAAGGCATGATGCTTAGTTAACTGAGTGCCAATGCGCAGCTATGTACGTATCGGTTAAATGCGTAGATTATACGACGCTAAACACGTCCTTTGATATTGACAGTTCAAATATTTCGATGACATAGGTCAGCCAATTTGAAATATATAATAGGGATGCGGTGTCCGAGTGTTCCAGTGCATCGCAAGTGGGGGACGGCTATGAAAGTCGCACTTCAGATCCCAGGAATTTCTAGTTCAGTCCTCATCCCTACCCGTTTCGATCTATAGATGAACTACGTACGGAGACCCGCGTTGTAAGCACAGGACCGCCCGCCAGCACCACTGACTATGCCTAAAGGCAATATTTAAATTATTGAAAGGAGCTTTGGGAGCTGTTCCTGCGAGGCATCAGCAGTTTTCACAAGCGTAATGTCGCACTAAAAAAAATTATAGACACCTTTTTTTAAAAATAAAATATACCTCTAACGCGCCTATAAATGCACGGGGTAGTTTGAGGTGGGACCCGACAATTCATGAGAAAATGCGAAACAATTGCGTAAATTTTACTTTTCTTATTATTCTTGTTCCCTTCTCTTTGGAACAGATAACTACTCTCTTTACAGTGCAGTTGTTAGTAGTTTACATACACATGCATTCCCTGCCAGTGGGTTTGTATGTCACAGACTAGAGCGATCATACTGGTATCACGCAGTACGCAATTTGTTTTGTTTTTTGCATGTGACATACATTGTGGTTTTCAGAAGCCCATGTAATTTAACTGGCTTCTGGAAGCACTCCGAAGCTCGCGATCTTGTCGAGGTAGTTGATGACGTCTTGTTTCGTGGGAGCTTGACTGCTGATAAAAGACTCGAACGCACCCATCCCCGCGTGCAGCAGAGGGTTCACACCCGGATGTACCAATAGCCTACATCCTGTGGGAATATAACAATAGATCGTTCACATGGCTTTCTATTTTTGCAGGGGAAGCGTATTGCGCCGCGAATCCAGCCAATTCGTCGAAATTTCATTGCTATCTGGACAACTAAAAGAAGGACAATTCGTCGAATAGGGCGATTCTTCCTAGACCGATTCGCAGAACGAAGAGTGGGGCGAAATTGCCCGTTCGTCGAGCTGTCGAAAAGAGTTGATTAGGGTAGGGCATATACATAGCCGGAGACAGTGGGGGTCAACCATGAGATCCCCTTTCCAAAAAAGGAGGATGGCAATCCAGCTCTCAGAATTTACAATGGTCTGATAGTGAATCGTACCCGGGTCGTTCAAAATTATAAGAGTAGGGTTCTACGTAAATATGTTCACTTTCGACTCTAGCGTAATGGAATTTGGGAAGATCGAGAAAGGGGCTGACCTTCTGATCCTGTGGTCATATGTGCACTTGTAATTTGCGCATATGAATAAATCGCAGTCGCGCTGTCGCAGCGGCTCTGCGATAGAGTTACAACCAGATCGCAGCCTCGGTATGCTACCTGGGCGCGTGTCGGTGCGATTGCTGCATGCCACGTGACCAGAAAAGACAGAGCGGAAACGAGAAAAGCCAATCCAAAAAAGTTTTAATTAAATATTAAGATTACCTGCTTGCTGCTTAACACCTGTTTCACCGCGATAGCACTCGCTTTGATGGCCCAAGCATGCGAAACTAATCGACGCGATAAGCGTCAGTGTGCCAAATCCTCCGGATACTCACCGGACAAAAGCTTACCACTTTAGGACATCACCTGCACAAAGGCTTAATGGAAGGAACGTTGTATTTTATCACTGATTTTAATATGAGGATCGAATTTTTGTTTCTGGAGACCGAGAAGTCCAATCAGAAATGTGGGATACGGCCCGTTCGTCACATGCCGATTCGTCATAGGGCAACTGGTAACAGGCCCATTCGTCACAGCGGAACATTCGCCATAGGATAATTTGTAACTCGGGACACCTGTCACACAGTAACCCAAAAGGTGTCATATATGGTTCGTTCTAGTTGGGTTTCTTGGAAAATTTGGTTGACCGTGCCAAACCCGTACAAGGTCGCCAAGGTTGATCGTGGGCGATGTCTCTGTAACAGGTGCTGCAGTTCCTGGTTTCGGTCCGAAGGTCGAACATTCAGAACGAAACTAAGTAGTAGAAAACAAAGAATCCTCGCAAAGAACCTAAACCATAAATAGAAATTTAAAAAAAACGAAAAAAAAAAGAGTTTGTCTAAAAGTATCGCCTGGTCGCCACTGTTGCTTTGTGGAACGCGTGTCACTCGTTTTGCCCAGATTCGGGAATTTCGTAGCTGCTTCTCTTTTTTAGGATGGCGGATTTCCCAGGGTATAAAATAAACGGCATTTTTGCATGGGATCTTACTCTCGCTTTTGAAATTGAGTTAATCACAACCGAGAGAGGTGGCGCTATGCTCCTCCACGACGGACATTCTTACACTCGGATTAAGTCTAACGAATCAACGCTCTACTGGGCCTGCCGGCAAAGGAGATTTTGTAAAACTAAAGTTGTAACTGATCTAGACATAACTCGCATACTGCCGCGAGCACAGCTGACCAAGCAGGCAGCGCGCTCGTGGCCTAACGGTTATCGCGCGTGCCTCCCACGCGAAAAGCCAGGGTTCGATCCCTGGGAGCGACGCATCTTTTGTTATTCCTGCAATCTAGTTTTCTGGTAAATTCGAGAATCCTGTTGCGTGTTCGAGGTCCGAATGCTCTACGCGTCGAACATTCTACGCTGATTATTCCAGAAGCTTACGCATGTACATAAGGGGCTCGGCGTGGCGAACCGGAGTCAGTTTCGCCTCAGCGTTCGATCTTGCTGCTTCGCCGCCTTCGACGCCCGCGACGCTCTCTTGTTATCTACTCTTTTTTTCTGTTCCTTTCTTTATTTTTGGGCACAAGTTCGCCCCATTAAATGTTCAGTTTACTCAGTTATTATCGCTTCATCACTTGTCATTCGTGACATTTTGGTGGAGGTGCGGGGTAGCGCATGCCCCTGCCGCGTACCCCTCCGAGGGCCCGCAGTGTAAGTCCGACGCCAAGCCCAAGAAGAACCAACGAAGGCACTACCAAGATCCGGTTCAGTCGTCGCACCCAAGGCCTACACCCGGAATTCGGACTCCTGCCTCCCAGGACCAACCAGCCAACGAGGCCGACAATGAACGACCAGCAGTCGCAGACCCCGACCGCTTCTGCCGTCATCTACATGCCCGTCGCACCACGGACGGCTGCTCCGTTCCACGGTGAACTTCACGAAGACGTCGAAAATTGGATCGACCAGTACGAGCGCGTCGCCCGCCACAATTGCTGGACCACCGAGCAGCGTCTGCAAAACGTGTATTTCTCGCTCGAAGGGACTGCCAGGTACTGGTACGAAAATCACGAGTCGTCTTTGACAACTTGGGACGTTTTCAAGAGTCGACTGAAGGCGACATTTGCCAACCAACACCGCCGAGAGAGAGCAGAAGACCTACTTCGAACTAGAACCCAAGGCCCGAACGAGAGCATCACCGGCTTCGTGGAGGACGTTCTACGCCTGAGCGCACGCGCCGACCCTGAGGCTACAGAAGAGAAGAAGGTTAGAGTCCTCATGCGCGGGGTGAGAGATGACATCTTTGGAGGCCTCGAGCGCAACCCGCCGGGCACCGTCGAAGCCTTTGTCACCGAGGCGACAAACATCGAGCGCGCCCTCCAAGCGCGCGCTTCCTACTACCAGCGACATCCAAGTGTCGCTGCAACCGCGCTGCTTAGCGGCGAGAACGCTCCTGGTACGGACATCCGCGAAATTATCCGGGAGGTCGTCCGGGAGGAACTCCGCCAGTTGCTGCCAGCCGCAAGCCGTCCAGCGACACTCTCCATCGCCGAGGCTGTGCGCGAGGAAGTACAACGGGCGGTCCAACCTGAGATTCCCATCAACGTGACGACGCCAAAAGAACCGACGTTGAGCTACGCCGCCATGGCCCGCCGACCGCCGCAAGCTCCCCGCCAAGCCATGGCGCCACCCCGAAGAGACCCCCTAACGCCGCACTACCCCCGACGACAGGAAGATCAGGCGCACGTTCACCCAGACCGACCTGCGCCGAGGAAGACAGACGTCTTGAGGACGGCCGACCGACGCCCGCTGTGTTACCACTGCGGGGAAGCTGACCATGTGTACCGCCGATGCCCATACCGACGACTCGGGCTGCGCGGATTCCACCCAAACGACCCGCGCCCCCGGTATGGTGAACGACCTCGGGAGATCGACGATTACCTGCGACGACCTCAGTCCCCCGAGCCTGCGTCCCGCCGAGAGTTCCGGTCGCCTTCGCCACGACGTCCAGCATCGCCGATGCACCGACCCCGACGAGAAAGCCTGTCGCCCCTCGCTCCTCGCCGGGGAAACTAGGCGCGGCAACCCCTGGAGGTGGAGTTGCCGAAGACGACCGACGCCAAGATCCTCCACGAACGTCGGAGGGCCCCCACTCGAACGCTACCAAAGACCGAAATGACGCCCCTGCAACGGTGTCCAATAACCTAAACGTCGTCATCGACGGCCACGACGCATCAGCACTCGTGGACACCGGAGCAGACTACTCAGTCTTGAGTGGGAGGCTCTCCCGCCGCCTTGGAAAAGTCATGACGCCGTGGGATGGACCACAAATAAGAACCGCCGGAGGACACCTCATCACACCAGTCGGGAGATGCACTGCTCGCGTCGAGATCCACGGTGAGACGTGCCCTGTCAAGTTCGTCGTTCTGCAAGACTGTTCGAGGGACGTTATCCTCGGAATGGACTTTCTCTGCGAGTATGGCGCCGTCATCAACCTTGGGGCAAACCAGTTGACGCTGCGAAAGCCTGTTCTGCCACCGGTGGATGCCAACACGACGTCATCCGCGATTCGAGTTATAGCCGACCATGTGAATCTGCCGCCGCGGTCAAGTGTTTTCGTCACCGTCATAACCGATGCAGTCATGCACGGTGAAGCTCTTCTGGAAGGCAGCGTCCAACTGCTTCTTGAGAAAGGAATTGGCGTCGCACGAGGCGTAACGGATCTCCAAGAAGGACGTACAACTGTTCTCGTGACAAACTTTCGAGAGGAGCCGCAGCACCTAACGAAGGGTACCACCGTGGGCTACGTCGAGGAGCTTCAGGCGCCAGCCGTGGTCACCGCAATCTCCGAAGAAACCTCGTCGTCACAGCAGGAGAGCACGACACCGCCGCCGCTCGACATCGACCCCGAGCTCCCAGCTCCGAAGCGCCGGCAACTGGTTGATCTCCTCGCCGAATACAGTGACTGTTTTGCCACGACATCGAAAGTTCGTCAAACACCAATGGCGAAACATCGCATTATTACCGACGACGACGCACTCCCTGTCCACCAGTCGCCGTATCGAGTCTCCTTAAAGGAAAGGAAAGTGATTCAAGATCAAGTCCAGGAGATGCTCGACGACGACATCATTCAACCCTCAAGAAGTCCATGGGCGTCCCCGGTCGTACTTGTAAAGAAGAAGGACGGAACCCTGCGGTTCTGCGTGGACTATCGTCGACTGAACGCTGTGACGAAGAAGGACGTCTATCCGCTCCCCCGCATCGACGATACGTTAGACCGATTGCGCCACTCCCGATATTTTTCGTCGATGGACTTGAAGAGT
Source organism: Ixodes persulcatus (assembly GCA_013358835.2). Lineage (NCBI taxonomy): Eukaryota > Metazoa > Arthropoda > Arachnida > Ixodida > Ixodidae > Ixodes > Ixodes persulcatus. The sequence goes on from JABSTQ010005746.1 coordinate 26,894, forward strand.
GGTTACTGGCAGATTGAAGTCGACGAACGTGACCGGGAGAAAACTGCCTTCGTCAATCCCGACGGACTGTACGAATTCAAAGTGATGCCGTTCGGACTTTGTACAGCACCAACCACCTTCCAGCGCGTCATGGACACCGTGCTGGCAGGTCTGAAATGGCAGAGCTGCCTCGTCTACCTAGACGATGTCGTGGTATTCTCACGAGATTTCGACGAACACCTCAGACGACTTCGAGCCGTGCTTCAAGCCATCAAGACCGCCGGCCTGTCACTCAAGCCAACAAAGTGTCGGTTCGCCTATGGGGAACTAAAGTTCCTTGGCCACGTCGTGAACAACAAAGGCGTTCTACCTGACCCCGAGAAGACCCGCGCCGTAGCTGCATTTACGCCGCCGGCTGACAAGAAGGCTGTGAGAAGATTTCTCGGACTCTGTGCCTACTACAGGCGCTTTGTTCGAGACTTCGCCAAGCTGTCCGCACCGCTGACGAACCTCACGAAGGACGCCGTAAAGTTCGAGTGGACAGAAGAACACCAGAGGTCATTCGACGAGCTCAAACGAAGACTCCAGACGCCCCCGATTCTTGGCCATTTCGACCAGTTTGCTGAAACCGAGATCCATACCGACGCCAGTAACACCGGACTGGGTGCGGTACTAGTCCAAATGCAGGACGGCGCAGAGCGAGTCATCGCATACGCAAGTAGGACGCTGTCTAACGCGGAGAGGAACTATTCAACTACTGAAAAGGAGTGCCTCGCTGTCGTCTGGGCAATAACAAAGTTTCGCCCATATTTGTATGGAAGTACTTTTCGCGTGGTCACAGACCACCACTCGCTCTGCTGGCTGGCGAATCTGAAGGACCCCTCTGGACGCCTCGCCCGGTGGAGCCTACGACTGCAGGAGTTCGACATGACCGTGGTGTACAAGTCCGGCCGGAAGCACAATGACGCCGACTGCCTGTCAAGGGCCCCAGTCGAGGCCGCTACTGCCTGCACCAAAGAGGACGACGATGAGTGTTTCCTTGGCGCTCTGGATGTCAGCGACATGGCAGCACTTCAACGAGATGACCCTGAGCTGCGAGCACTCATCGAGCACCTAGAGGGACAAGGAAGTGCCGTTCCCCGCAGTTTTGTACGAACACTGCCAACCTTCTCCCTCAGACGAGGTGTGCTCTACAAGGAGAACTTCAGCGACAACAACACGGCGTGGCTGTTGGTGGTCCCTTCCAATCTTCGAGAAGAAATTTTTCAAGCCTGCCACGATGACCCGACGGCGGGACACCTTGGCTACAGCAGAACTCTCGCCAGGATACGCGAAAAATACTACTGGCCCAAGCTCGCGAAGACAGTGCACCACTACACCCGATCTTGCCACGAGTGTCAACGACGAAAAAAACCACCGACGAGACCGGCAGGACTTCTTCAGCCTATTGCGCCGCCATCTGCCCCGTTCCAGCAAATTGGAATGGACTTACTTGGGCTATTCCCACCATCGACGCAAGGGAACCGATGGATAATCGTCGCAACCGATTACCTCACACGGTACGCCGAGACAAAAGCCCTTCCATCAGGAACGGCTGTTGAAGTCGCCAAGTTTTTCATCGAGTCCATTGTCCTCCGGCACGGCGCCCCCGAAGTCTTGATCTCAGACCGTGGATCCTCGTTCATGGCCCAGCTGACACAGGAAGTCCTTCGTCTCAGCCACACCAGCCATCGTCGCACCACGGCGTACCACCCGCAGACCAACGGGCTGACAGAAAGACTCAACAAGACCATAGCCGACATGATCTCCATGTACGTCGACGTGGAGCACAGGACATGGGACGAGGTGTTGCCGTACGTCACATTTGCCTACAACACGGCCGTGCAAGAGACGACCGGGGTGACACCCTTTCAACTGGTGCATGACAGGAAAGTAACGACCATGCTCGACGCGATGCTACCCCACGAACCAGCTGACGATGGAAGCCCCGACGCCCAAGTGGTTGCTCAACGAGCCGAAGAAGTTCGCCAGCTCGCCCGACTCCGAATTGAAGATCAACAACGTGTCGACGCTACCCGGTACAACCTTCGTCGTCGGGACGTCCACTTCAAGCCTGGAGACCGTGTGTGGGTTTGGACCCCGATACGACGACGCGGTCTCAGCGAAAAACTCCTAAAACGGTACTTTGGACCCTACAAGGTACTTCGTGGACTTGGAGATCTGAACTACGAGGTGATGCCCGACGGAACACGGACTTCATCACGCCGCCCTCCACGACCAGAAGTCGTCCACGTCGTGCGCATGAAGCCATACTACGCTTGATAGGACTGTGGACATTATGTGTTTTAAATGACTCTTTAGCCTACCGTTCTTTTTGCTCGCTTTGTTTTGTTCTGCATCGGGGCGATGCACTTTTTAAAGGGGGGAGTAATGCCGCGAGCGCAGCTGACCAAGCAGGCAGCGCGCTCGTGGCCTAACGGTTATCGCGCGTGCCTCCCACGCGAAAAGCCAGGGTTCGATCCCTGGGAGCGACGCATCTTTTGTTATTCCTGCAATCTAGTTTTCTGGTAAATTCGAGAATCCTGTTGCGTGTTCGAGGTCCGAATGCTCTACGCGTCGAACATTCTACGCTGATTATTCCAGAAGCTTACGCATGTACATAAGGGGCTCGGCGTGGCGAACCGGAGTCAGTTTCGCCTCAGCGTTCGATCTTGCTGCTTCGCCGCCTTCGACGCCCGCGACGCTCTCTTGTTATCTACTCTTTTTTTCTGTTCCTTTCTTTATTTTTGGGCACAAGTTCGCCCCATTAAACGTTCAGTTTACTCAGTTATTATGGCTTCATCACTTGTCATTCGTGACAATACTATCCTACTCGAGCGACCACACGCACGCCGGTGACCCAAGCGAGCTAAGTGTTCTCAGAGTACGTCATGAGATGAAGCTAAGAGCAGGTAAGTTGCGAAAAGTTGTGTTTATATTCTCAGTTCTGCATAACGAAAACCAATTTTTATATGTGCTTCTTTATAGCAGGGGAAGGACGCCTAGCACCACACCAGATACTTTTGGATGCAGCCTCTTCCGTAAAGGAGGACACTGCCTCGCAGATTCCCGCTGCATCCACATTACAGCGCACGATTCGAAAAGAAGCAGCGTGCACATTTTGTGTACAGTGTACCATCCTGCAGGGCAGACATTCAAATGCGCGCAAAGTTTAAGGTGTTAAGTGCTTTGCCGCGTTATGTATGTGAGTTCGTAATATCTGTTCCAACTTGATGTAGGGCACAGCCAAAGGAGATTCTTTTCTCCTGCACGACAGAGGCGACGGCGATAGCGAGAGACTTCTGATCTTAGCAACTGAGCGCAACCTGAGCTATTTAGTCCGGGCAACCACCTGGTTCGCAGAAGGGAAATTCAAAGTCACCCCTTAGCAGTTCTACCAGCTTTGCACTGTTCAAGCAGTCGTCAAAGGTGTAGTAGTGCCAATGATTTACGGATTGCTGCCCAACAAATCAGAAACCACCTAAGGAAGGTAAGCACTAAAAGTTACAAAAACGGATCCCTCGGTGTGCCCAGTATTGTGACTCTGTCCACAAAATTGGTTCTTTTATTTGTAATTATGACTACACAATATGATTATTATTATATTTTTAAGGTTCTTTGATGTACTGCTGAGCCGCGCGGGGACCAGCTGCGTTGAGGTGGCTTACACTGACGTCGAGATCGCTGCCATCAACACCATAAAAGCCGTGGCCCCCAGCGCAAGGATTCAGGGATGCTTCTTCCATTTATCCCACTCGGTATAGAGGAAGGTGTGCTCTAGCGGTCATCAGAGTCGATACAAAACGGATGAAGAGTTTGCCGTTAAGGTATCCAGAATGATTTCGTTTTTTTTTTTTTTTATAAACTGCGTGTCAGACAAGAAACTATTTTACTTTCTGTGTACTTCCAGATGAGAATGCTGCCTGCATTGGCCTTCTTGCCAATAGCCGAAATCCCCGAGGCATTCCAGGAATTGGTCCAGGTTTTCTCCTCTGAGGCTTCACCCGTGGCGAGCTACTTTGAGGGTGTCTACATCGGCAGGCTCCGTCGGATCGGCATGTCTACAGCCATCTTCCCACCGACAGTTTGTTCAATGAGAGAATCGACATTGGCGGAAATACCAACAACCAATAACAGCATCGAGGCTTGGCTACAAGGAATGCACGTATTAATCTAATATGTCCTAAGTTGTTTGTAGAAACAAACGCGAATTACATTATGTCGTTGGATGGGCGGTGCAGTTGGGGTTTTGACGTAACATAACTTCACTTTTCTAAGCACTCGTTGGGGGCGCAAACTTGGGATGTAATGTCACGTAATCACGATAAATTCAAATTTCTTATCACCACTGCTCGCAAATGAAGAGAGAGAGAGAGAGATGAATCAAGGCGGCGGCGGGATGTCTCCAAAAACTGATGATGGTATACATGACCGTGTTTCCTCTCTTCCGTCACCCATACGTTGTTTGACGATGTAAATATATGCTGCATAGTAAAGCTATGTTCGCGCTTTCTGTGGTTAGGCGCGTACTCAGTGATGCTATACAGTAATAACAATTTGCGCGTGTTTTTCTTTTCCTTTCTTAAGAGCAAAATGGGCTGTAGCTCCCGGTAAACGGACAAAAGCTCACCCGTTTCTTCGCAAATCCAGACAAATGCTCACCTCATTTTTTTTTTTTTGCTACCCGGGCGAGACACGGGCTGGAATAAAGTGCGGACGCGATGGACATTGCACCATTTTTAGGAGAAGTGGCATCCCATCCCATGCAAAGGTGTCGAAAGATAAGCCATAACAGGCAGAGAAGCAACGATTTCGGACCAAAATTTAGGTCACCTATACTGAGCGGAGCTAATAAGATCAAGTTTGCTTGACTTAAGGTATGCCGGAGGACTCCTTTTTCCCACGTCCAAGGAACTTCGTGAACCGTAGTTTCTGAACCAAAAGAGTAACCGAAAAAGCGAAGTCACCCTTCGGTGACCTCGCTTTTTCACCGAACTTTTGTCATGCTAAACGCGCACCTAAAGGTTAAGCATAATGTCTCTTCATTACTAATCCATGGGTTTTCTTGGGCTTCAGGTGTATAGTTGAAGTGAATGGTTACGAAAATTAATTCTTTCCGTAAGTGAGCGTCCTAAATGTATTTGAAATCAAGGATTATCTCAGGGTAATGGGAAAGGAGAACTGAAGGCTAAACTCTAAAATACAAACCATTGAGTTGCGATTTTTTTACAAATATGTTGAAGGAACGGGAGTTGGGCCTTTTGGACAAGTGCAATAGAGATGACCCAGTTAAAAAGCTGTGCGGGATTTTAGGTAGGCTGTTGGTCCTTCCACCACAGCTTGTGCCCGAAGGACTAACCTACATCAGGGAAAAGTCTACCGGTGACATTGGCGACCTGCTGTACTACTTTGATTGCACATATGTCAACTGCCCCTTCAGTTATGCATCTGCTCCCTCTTCGGTGGCACCCAGAGCGAATTCTACTCTTTGCCTTTCTGTGCGCCGCCGACGACCGGACTCTGAAATGGTTGAATATGTACGACACCCCTTTTCAAGATAAAAACTGGACCTACAACACCTGCAAAAGATGGAATACCGGGTTCCGGAAGCCTGTCGGCCACGCCCATCTAAGAGTCTGGAGGCTGTGTGAACTGCATTCGCTTCTAACCAATCGATAAATAAACTTGTTCCTACTCTAATCAACAAACCATGCGCCTGTCAGATTAAATTTATTGTTGCATTTTAGTATCGCACGCATGCACCTAAGTTCTCCGCACTCCTGATAAGACCAACATGAAATTTTCTCCTGGTGAGCTTTTGTCCGGGTCTGCCAAAAAATGGGTGAACTTTTGTCCGGTGAGCTTTTATCCGGTGAGCGTTTGTCCGGTGAGCTTCTGTCCGGTGAGCTTTTGTCCGAGATTCGTAGCTCCCCCAACATCTGGGCCTTCCTAGGATGTGTCAAGAGGGAGCAGTCCTTGACTGAATTGAAACTCGCTCAAGCAGAGGGCGGTACTACGTCTTCAAGGTTGTCGAAGAAGCACGCCGACTCCAACAAGCGCCTACAGGTTGCCGTCAGCCGCTACGACAGTCGCAACCGTCGAAAAAAGTTGAGAAATGCAGCCCGAAATATTGCGTTTAAAAATGCTAATTTCTCGACTAAAAAACATTATTTTCAAGTGTAATATTGACGCACTTGCTATTCAATTATTACTTAGGTAGTAACTTTCATTGCATCCAACTGCGGCAGCACCTGTTATACACCTGTTATACGTCAGCAATGATGGGCGCCAGCCCGGTGTAAGTGAATATGACCGTAGTCGGTTTCGCTACTCACTGTATATCAAGGGACTGTATTATAGTGAGCATTTAAAAAAAATATATAAACTTTGAAATTTCATTTCCCTGCCTCTTTAAAATTTCTTATGAAGAATTATCCTGTGACGAGTTCCCCTTTGACGAATTATCCTATGTGACCAATTGCCCTATTACCAGGGTGCCTATTACGAATCGGCATGTCACGAAAGAGCCTACACTCGTTTGAGACTGTGTGTTGTGTTGTGATTTATCTTCTTCCCCAGGCTCGGGGGTTTATCTAAAAGTATGGTAGACCTTCACTAGCTCGATTGCGCCCTAACTGTTTGTTTAGTTAGAACGTTAGGGACAAAACGCAGACGGAGAAACGGAGACATACACATCGCTGACTTTCGACTGAGACTTTATACTTTTCTTTATCAGTTTAACCCAAAGATTCATGCCTAAAGTAATGCCAATAAATCAACCTAAATACTTAAATTACGCTACTAAATTAAATTAAATTACATTAAATTATTAAATTAGGTCACTTACACCTCCCTGACACAACCCACAAGCCACCACCGACACATATCCCTCTTTTTCCTTTCCATGGGGCCGTGCCGCATTGCAAAAATTGACCGCATCTCCACGTGGTGAATGATGTTGCTTGGGGCGAAGCTCTGGTGGTGCTTGTCTGCGTAGACGCCGAGCCGCAGCATGCCGAGCCTTTTCATTCATATCAGTAGGAGAATCTGTGGTTTTCTTCTTTTTCTTTTTTTAAGAAGACATGGGATGGCATCTCAGAACCCCCTACTCTTTTTTTTTCTTCTTTTTCTTTTTTCATAATTTTTTCATCTTTTTTTTCCAATTTTCTTTTTGCCCTACACGAGCACGTGAGCATCTGCTCACGTGCTCGTGAGCACGTGATCTCACGAGCAGCAGCACGAGCACCCTTTTCATTCATATCAGTAGGAGAATGTGTGGTTTTCTTCTTTTTCTTTTTTTAAGAAGACATGGGATGGCATCTCAGAACCCCCTACTCTTTTATTCTTCATTTTCTTTTTTCATAATTTTTTTCATCTTTTTTTTCCAATTTTATTTTTGCCCTATACGAGCACGTGAGCATGTGCTCACGTGCTCGTGAGCACGTGATCTCACGAGCAGAAGCACGAGCACCCGACGCCGGCCTACGGCGGACGGCGGACGGCGGACGGACATGGCTAGCCCCTAAGGAGCTTCGCCCCTAAAACTTCCTTTCTTTCTTGCTGACCGTGACGGAGTGCGTGCTCACGCAGTCGTTGGCGCTTTCCTCAATGGCCAGGGCCTCAAGAATCTGGCGCGCAAAGGCATTTTTGTGTCTTTTAAGAATAGAAACGCTGCTAAAAGTGGGCCTGCACCCGCACGTGCGGCAATGGGCTGCAAGGGGCCCAGCCCCCGTGCCCTCTGTCATGAATGCAGCGTCCCGTCTGCCCTAAAGCCACTAAATGAGCTTCGCTTAGAGTATCGGTACTCCATTCCCTGGCATTGTTGTGGGCGCCGCCATTTTGGCTCGTATGCAGAGCAGACGCAACTGCCGATCGTCACGATTCAAAAGTGCGACTTCCTCAGCATTAGTCTCGGTGTTAGGAAGGTCATGTAATATTGCTCTGCCCTGTCGCGAACTGTTTAAACATTTGTGCAGGGTGGAAAAAGCGTTTCCTGTGATTTCAGAGAAAGCTTCAGATAACTGGCAACCATGATTTTAAGACACAATATGGCCAGGTGTCGTTACTCTGAAGCGTAGCTTATTTAGTGGCACTGGTCTGCCCGATGTAGCAGCTCCCGCATGACATTGGAATCTGGTACTACACAACACCAGTCTGGCATGTGGCGTATTTAGTTATGTGCGCAATGTTGCAGGTTGGCTGGTGGTTCTTGGCCTGATTTACCCTGCGGCACATAGAGCTCCCTTTGTTAGGTACCATGCAAGCACACGACCCGGACAGTATGTCATGCAGTGATCTGTTTGAGTCGGTGAGTGACACCGCGGATGTAGGGGACTATCGCGAAGTTCTTTCGTGTAGTCTGTCTTTGTCGCTCAGTACTTGGTGATCCTCGAGAAACTTTTCTGCATACGTATCTTCGAGAAAATTTCTTGCGTCTCAGTTGACAGTCAGCGGTCTGCATGTCTCTGTTTCTTCCTAACTGTGTTTTGTCGCTAATGTTCCAGCTGACCGTTTTCTTTTACTGGTTATGACTTTGTCAACATTACCTGAAGCCTATTCCAATCGTAAAATAAAACATCGAAGGTATCTTCATGGCCCATTTAAGTGTGCGTGCTTGCACGGTATGAAGTGTCACAGCTTTGCGACCGCAACACCACACGCAGGCACAGTGTCCGCTCATGCTAAAATTGGACTGGGCGGTGTTTTTATATTATTACAATAATTAGCTTTATTTCGCGCATTTAGTTATCGAAAATTAGCAGCACATTCCGGAAGTTGAAGTGGAGTGATCTTTATTTTTTATCTCGCGGAAATTATGACAAACGGTTTCTTTAGAGATTTAGATCCACATTCAAAAGAAATATTATAATTTAAGTTATCATAATTATCAAACTCGCGGTGTTTCTGTAACCATTGGTTCGAGACAGATTCTCTGCTGCTCGGTTACCAAGTATTCATTCAACGCAGCAGCGCACTTCAACGACCCGCTGATCAATCTTGTCCTCTGCTACGCAAGCAAAATCATTGTAAAATGTTATTACGGCTTTGAATCATCGCGATATGTGTCATAGGCCTTTAAGCGCTAAGAAGTGTTTTAGGAATTGAATTGCAAAATGTTGGTTACCAAATATATCCTTTAATGTAATTCAAGAGATTCTTACCTCACTCTGAGTACCTATGCATTCGACCATAACAACGACCATAACGAGTTCGAAATATTCTAGGATGTATAGTTTCTTCGCAGTTTTACTTAGAAATAGCTGAAGGTTTCGAAATGTTTTTCAAGTACGATGTTCGTAAAATTCAAAGTCTTCAAACTTCTCATCGGTACCAGTTCCACCGCTTCGAGGGATTTTCTATTTTAGAGCGCAGCTTTTAGGTGCCCGTTTCCGGCTTAAGCGGCGTCGCCGTCGCCGTCGCCGTTGGCATAACCGTGAGGTCACGAGACCACCGTGAGGTCACGTGACCCCCGTGAGGTCACTTGACCCCGGTGAGGTCACGTGACCCCGGTGATGTCACCAAACCCCGGTGATGTCACCAGACCCCAGTGAGGTCACGTGACCCCCGTGAGCTCACGAGGGTCACGCGACATCACGAGGGTCACGTGACCTCACGGTTACGCCGACGGCGACGGCGACGCCTACGCCGCTCGGAGCGAGGAGTAGCAGGCAGGATGAGGAGGTGACGAAAAGGGAGGAGGGGTGTACCCTCCCCTCAGTACCCTTCCCTCCTCCTCCTCAAGAGCTGCGCTCTAATTCGGCGTTACAGGGAGTTGTAAACGGCTTTCATTTTTTTTCCTGGGAAGTGCTCCTCTGCTCACAGGGTTCAAGCATATGGTGTATAGTAAATACCCTAGCTGAAGTCAAAAGGCAAAACTGAAAGTAACGTTCGGCAAAGGCAAAGGCAAAGTGGAGTCGTGCAGGCATCTCAGCTGAACTCCTACCTCAGGTTCGGTTACGCTACTGAAGACAGCCTGACATTCTGGAAGAAGAATGACAGTTCGTACCCAAGGTTGCGCTCTCTGCTTCGATATGCCTGAGCGTACCGCCTTCGACGGTCTCAATGGAGAGATTGTTTTCCGTATCGGGGAGTTAATGAGGGATCGTCGGGCATCACATTTGCCGAAGATTGTATAAAGGATGATTCTTGTTCCAGAGTATATCAAGAGAAGGAAAACTTAATATAGCTGCCGTGCAAAAAGAAATAAAGAAGCAAGAGGAGGGCGAAGAGCAGCAACAACGCGTGCTGGACAGATTTTTTGTTGTTGCTACGTCGTGTCTTTTATATCATTGAAGAAAATTCTTAATAAATATTCACAAGTGTCTGTTGCTTCCGTTTCTGACGTTGTCTCACAATATCGATCAATCCATTGTAAGTTGTAAAAAAACAGGTAAGATGACTGTTAATCGATCGGGACAAATACACAAAAAAATGCGCCCCGTTAGCTGAATTTGGGAGAGGTTCGTAAAGATGCTTAATGCCCAGACAGACAAAAACAATAATTTCGCGTTGTCCATCGGCGTTATCAATTGATTTTCTTTGTTTTGTATCTTAGGACTACGGTTGACCGTAGTGGTTTCAGCGATACTTTAAATCGGTGACGAGCCCAAGTACGTGGTGCATCGTGATTTCGCAATTTTGAAATACGTAATACATTTTCAGTTCAATATCACGAACCTTGATATTAAACTTCGTCTGGCGACAGCCAGGTTTCAAATAGCACAAAAGCAAATGAGAACACCACATCAGCAGTTCATTAGTCTTTTATTTCCACTGTGACGTTACATTTCGGTCAAATTGTTGCACGGCTGTAGTCTTTTCAGACAATACATTCTGATGAAGTTATTAAAAAAGTGCACCCTTTGATTGCTTCAGCAATATTTGTTAGTCGACGCAGGAAGTACTCTAGCAAGGACCAGGATATCTTCCGAAGTGCTGAACTTTTGATTTTATTCAAAATATCATTAATCATATATGATTTGTCATAATACTTGTTGCAGTTGTTGGATTCCAAAGCAAAAGACATAGAGATGAAGACAACGAAAATTAATTAAATTCGGTAATCACGGACGTTTGTATGGTCACGAGTTATCTTTCACGCAGCAGGATGAAGCACGCGCTCATTGCATCAGCGGAATAGGCTGACATAATTGCTTATACAGTTAAACACGTTTCAGGCGAATGAACCGAAAGGACGGAAATATTGACATGATGAATTAGTACCACTACATTTTCGGGAGGCAGACTCTAGAGAGTACAGAGCACGCCATTTGTACCCGGCTTTCTTTTGCTTTTTGTTCTGATTTTGAAACGTTATTGTATTGCTGCATATCCAAAGAACCGCTTTAGTCCAGGTATTCGCAGAATTGTTTCTCCGCATAGTATTCAAATGCGTAACGCAAATTTCTTCCTTAGGGTGAAACACACCTTGGCTAACATTTCAGCATTATTGCGTTCAGCAGCAGTGTATACATTGAAGTTTGGGCTAGTTGGTATTTCACGGTTAAAAATTAAAAGCAGTGGAAAGCCACGGACGAGAACAAGGGGAAAACAGCACTGCGTCCGTCTACCTTCTCGTTCTTGTCCGTGTCTTTGCGCTCTTTTTAGTTTTAAGCAGTGTATAACGACGAACTGGCACAAATTATCTGCAGTAATTAGTACTCAAAATTAAAATAGTATTTTGGGCGGCTCACCGGTGCGCTAGGGAAGGGGAACTTTATTTTTTTGGCGCCATCTTGCCGTGGGCGATTCTTCAAAGCATGGTGTTGCACAATGTGAAAGATCTCACTCGAAGCTTCGATCGATCATGACACCGCCTTTGTTGCACTTCCTGAGTGATGACTCATTTGCTAAAGGTACGGCAAGGTGAGCGGAACAATAAGATGGTTTGTGCAACTGGGTGCTGATGAGGATGATATAAGTCACTTAATTTTATCGCAGCTGTGCGAACGTTACAGTTGACGAATCATAATATTCTGTGCCCATTTGCACCAACTTGGCAACAGGAGCCGAACTCCACACGAGCCTTTCTATGCCCCCGGGAAAGGGGCGCTTCCTCAACTCCGACGTTACCGCGCCGCCGCGAAGCATGAAGCGCGAAACACACGTTCGACGAAACCGTCCGATCCGACGTCCGATCAGGCGATACAACGGTCGGAGGCGAGGGTTTTCAACGCTCTCCGGTGCTACAAAAACCCTCGCCCCCCAAGGTCATTCCGGCAGTGCGCACGTCGGATTGGACGGTTTCGTCGTACTTGTGTTTCGCGCTGGCGTCCCGCCGTCTGTCGTGAAGCAATGAGCGAACTCCGAGGCGAGACGAAAGCGAAACCCCTAACCAATACGCCCCCTGCCCTCCACAGCTGGTTGACACATTGCGAAGGGCGCTGGCAAGGAGGAGTCCGCAAGAACAAGTCCCCCCCTCCCCTCCTCCGCCCTCCACAGCACCCAGCGCGTCAGCAAGGCGGAGGAGCAAGCGAGCGTTACCTAAACCAACCCTAAACCCCGCGCTGAAGTTGCGAAGCGACAGTCTCCTCGCTCACTAAGATGGCCCGGGAGTTCACGTGACCAACCCAGCCAAGATAATACCAGCGCTCACCGCGACTCGTCATGGCCATAATCCTAAGACTTGCGTATAATCACGCAGACTAATACAATCACCGGACTCATATCCACCCTAGGACTCACGTCTTGATTCAGGCTCATTCTCATGACTCTCAAAACTCATGATCACAGTCAAAAGATCTCAAAACTCAAGCTCATGAGTACTTCACTTAGAGCTCAAGCTCACACTCATGAGTCCTCAGGACTCGAACTCACACTCAAGATTTCTCAGAACTCACGATTACACTCACGATCTAACTCACGCTCATGAGTTCGCAGGACTCACACTCACACCCATGATTTCTCAGAACTCACGATCACACTCACCATCAGACTCACGCTCATGAGTTCTCAGTACTCACACTCACACTCGTGACTCACACTCACACTCGTGACTCACACTCACACTCATGAGTTCTCAGAACTCATGATCGCGCTCACGATCAGACTCACGCTCATCTGTTCTCGGGACTCATACTCACACCCACACTCACACTCATGAGTTCTCAGAACTCACGATCAGAATTAAACTTGAGGAAGAAAACGAGAAGGGACGGACGGATTTTCTTCCTCAAGTTTAATTATCCCTACCAACCCGCTCGTTCTGCCCTCACGATCACACTCACACTCAGAATTTTTCGAGACTCGCGGTCCTCACTCACGATAACCTAAAATCTGACGGTGAGCGTGAGTGATCGTGACTGATCGCACTCATGAGTGAGAATGCCGAGGTATGCATGCGCGACGTGCCGACGGAAGGGGCGGCGCAACCAACGTTATTAGATCAGCTCAGTTGACAAGCTCCGCATTAACCGCGCTTCGGAATGTCGGCCCCCTCCGTTCGCGCTAGCGTGGTGGCGTTGTCGGCGCAACCCGCCCGGTCCGTAAAGCCAGCCAAGCTCCGGGCAAGCTCGGGACGCTGGCTTTTCATTGCGAAATCAGGCGGTCGGCGGCACGTCGGTGGCCCCTGCGCACTTCTGTTTTAAGAAATGAATTATAAAAGTAGATTGTGCTGCAGTCACATGATTGTAATTATGCACGCTTACGATTTCTTCGATTTTATTTCTATAATTCAACGGATAGGAGCTTAGACCTTGGGTCGAGCTTCCCAACGGTATTTATGTCATAGTTGATGTCTCTCATGCTCGTCTGTGAGCATGCATCCACAAGGAGGGGCTCGCATGCGCTTTCAGTGCCGTATCCAGTTTTCGTTAAACGCTCCCACATTTTTGTCACAGGAAAACAAACAAAATACGTTTTCTGCCTTTTATTTGTTGCCGCAACAAATCTTCGGCAAAGCCAGAATTGTTGATAAATACTGTGCAACGTTTTGTTCATTTTGCATGAAAACATCGAGACCAGAACGTAAAACTTTAAGGCTACAAATACCTGTAGTTGGCGATTACAGGACCCGAGCTTTCTTGTTTGCTACTGCAATCTTCTCCGTCATCTCTCGATTGATGTCTGCCACGTAGAAGTGCATTCGCGTTACAATAAAGAGGTATTGAAGTTTTAAAAGTGGTCTTTTGACCCCAGCCTTCCTATGTCGCATTCTCAAGGTAGCTACAAATGTATTTATTTTGGCTTGAAATAGATCACAGCAGCGAAATTAAGATAAAAAAGAACATTATCATTAATTTATTTCAAGCACAACTGCAAAGTTGAGAAAATAGTAGTTAACATTAAGCGATTTTAAATTAGCGCGCATATAAACACGTCAACAAGCATGGTGCTGTCAGGCACATGGAGCATGCATACGCTTACACAAATGAACTCGTTTCACATAGAAAACCAAAGTGCCTCACAATTCGTATACTGTAGCCGCGAAGCTGTAAGTACTGTAAATTAACGGCTCTAATATCTACCGCACGTTCACACGTAAATCTCTAAAGCTTGCACACACGAATCCGCACTGATCAGCTGATCGCAACTGATGTCTTCAAATTCTTACCCCTTAGTCGCACGACTCCGAACTGGCACGCACACGTAAGGGACTAAGGTTGTCACACACGTAAAGAACACACGAGAGGAATAACTCAGTCGTTTTCATCAGTAGCAGGCCTCGACGTAGCCGCGGAATACAAATACAAAAACCGCCCGCTTCCTCCAAATGACGAAGACGTCTTCAAATTGTCATTCTTTCCTAACGCGGCTTTGGTGTGTATGCAGCAGTTTACATTTGAGCTTCCGACGCTAACACAAAACACCAGAAGAAGGAATTTCACGGTATTTTAGTACGCAAACGACCAAAATACAACGGCTCATGTGCCTGGAAACCGCGACCGAGAGACGCAGCCATATCTTCGAGTTTGCCTTGGTGCCGAATGTCGGGAAACTGCGAAAACTACGAAGGCCCGGCAGGCGTGAATTTACCTCAAAATTGCAAGGGAATGTTGTCTCAATCCTGAAATTATCATACTGGCTACAGTCGTTGGTAATACACTTTGTGAACCCACACAAATCCGATGTGTTTTACGGCGTATCCCCGGCCGAGGCCAGTCAGACCGAACGGGTCGGGCGTGCTTCGACACGAGCGCCGCTGCGTGGCAGTGAATGGCAGCGCTTCACGTTTTTTTTTTTTTTTTTTCGGAGCTTGTCAACTTATCCGATCCAGTAACGTTGGGCACAATCGCACGTTGGAGCACCAGAACTCGGGACTGGAAAAGTCCGCTCATCGTTTTCGCGCCAATAGCCGAGAGGGCGCCTCATGTCTGTGGTTAGACAGGTGTCCATCGAGATGGCTTCATATCGGAGTGCACATATAAACTTCCGGTCGAGCCTCACTGCGTAGTGCATTAGGATTGATCATTTTATCATTTAAATTTTTGTGTGCAAAAAAAGGATGTTATTCGGGGCTTATAAAATGGAACTGAGGCGCGGTGCAGAGAAAGGCTCCCCGGAGAAAAACTCCCCAGAGAAACGTTCACCAGAACGAAGCTCGCCGGAGAAAAGCTATCGCAAAAATCGTCATATACGAAGAAATGCTCAACGGCCTTTTCGCGGAAGCAGGAAAAAGGTCACCTACGAACATGTGAGCCGAGCCTTCAGTCAACTGAAATAAAATAATTCAACTAAAGTATGCTTTAATGCCATAATAACATGAGCTTATTCTGCACTTTACCAACAGAGCACTCTAAGAAAAAAAGGCTGCAGTCGGGTGCATCAGGCGCACATGCACCCTCTTCCTGAAAGATGCACCCTCCCTTACCCAGCCAGTGTACTTGTACACCGACAATGAGCATCCTCCTCTCCCTTAAAATACCTCTAGGTGTATCAGTGCACCGCCACGCTAGCCACGCGCCCTGATCAGCTTGTGCTTGGATTCCCCCTTGGGGGTCACTTTTTGGGTTCGGTATTGACAGTAGAGTGGACGCTATGCTTGTTTTAGGCCAATCGGGTCTCCGGGTAGGATCACGTGACTACAGTCTCCAAGCTAGAGATAAGGCAGAGCACGGCACCTGTCTGAAGGCCAAGGCAACGGATAGCATCTACTGCACTATTAATTTTGGGTCGAACTTTCAAGAGGATATAAGTGACAAAAACCTCTCGTTGTGTTCATTGTTATAATGCCCCTTTGCGAGGGCGCCCCCCTTTCGGCCTTGAAGGAGCTGCTATTTTCCTACTCCTCTCTTTTTCTTTCTCTCCCTAAGCTGAAAGCGTGGAAAAAGGTACGCAGTCGCCGGACCAATAAACCGGAGGCTTCTTTTCCCCTCGACTCCGCAGTCTGGGCGCGGGTAACGGCAGGAGCGTGATCATGTGGTAAAGGTTTCACGGATGACGTAGTAGCTTTTTCCGATCTCGGAATGTTTGCTTCCCGGTCTAATGTCTTGTGTGCTGTGCTGCGACCAGCGGGGCTGCCGTAGATTTCGTCCGCGACAACGTATTCGAGTGTATCAAGATTTCCAGTGTTTGAAAAGTCCTACGCGTATATCGGGATAACAAGCAGGTTCTTCACAAAAGCCCAAGGAATTCATGCGATGCGTTTAGTGTTAGGTTCGGCAAATTACTGCTTCTGCCACATCGTGTTTAATCTTCACGCTCCCCCCCCCCTCCCTTCTTTTCCTTTTTGCGTTTGTGTGGTTCTGCAGTGCCCGTGTCGACATATATCTCGGATTACATATTTCAAGTCCGGTATTGCCATCGTTAGTGCACTGCAACCTACTCCTTTGCAACAATTGACCGTTCCGTTCGGATTACCTCTAGAATTAGGCCGTGTCTATTTTCTGGCAGCCGGGAGAATAATTTCCCCGAAATTCTATTGGCAGTAGCCTGCCATTAGCTGTCTACAATCATGCTGACAACTGCAGGTAGAATGCTGACTCTCTTATTCTCCCGGCGTTTTGGGAAAACACGTTTCATGGACACCTTTTCGTTGATACACGTTTTGTAGACACGTTTCATCGTCACATCGTTACGCGAAATGCACGCTGTAGGGACATGCGTGCTCACCGACCCAGCCTAAAGCTCCTTGATGTTTCAAAAGTAGTGCAAGGTGCGTCGATGCACGAGATACGTGCAAGGTGCAGCCCCTATGAAGATCATGGCGGCAGAGCGCAGCACTGAGCTAGATTTCAGACGCCATGTTCTTCCCAGAAGTGGCGGGCACGTGTTTCGAGCATTTCCACAACAATGAATGGCGCCACTTTTTTCAGGATAGAGCGTCTTTAACCGAGCCCATCCGTTCACGCCGTTTCGTGGCGACAGTCTGCGGCGGCTCATTACAAAAATGTTAACCCACCTGCCCACCCGTACACCTCACTTCGCGGATACGGATACATTCTGGGGCGGCTCATAACAAGAAAGAAAAGAGAAGCTAATCTGAGCTGTCTATGAAACATCGCGTGTCGATGACACGTCGTTCGATGAATGAATGGCGACTGCCGGTGGAATTTCGTGGAAATAATTCTGCCGGCTGCTGGGAGAATAGACACTGCCTAAGACTCACCCCCGTACTTGTCTGCTTACTAATCTTCTCAGTTGTGTAACAGCTTCTTTGTACCTCTTTACATATCACGGATTGCTTGCAAGTTTGTACTTGTTTACGGAATAGGCTCTCTAATAAACTTCTATGATATTTGAAATCAATCCCGTATGTCCGTTTACCTGCCTTTTTGCAATCACGGGGGCGCATACATTTCTTAAGGGTTTCCTTGATGTCTTAAATAGGTTTATGAAATTAGTTATGAAGCGGGTGCATAGAGTAATGTGAGGGTGCACCTTTGAATCAGGTTCATCTGTGTTCTCTTTGAATTCAGTGGGTGTAAAGAGGTGTAACTGTACACTATTGAACGGGGTGCTCCTGTGTTCCCTTTGAGGGCAGTGGGTTTAGAAAGTGGAGTAATGGATACACTATTGAACGGGGTGCATCTGTGTTCCCTTTGAGGGCAGTAGGTTTAGAAATTGGAGTAATAGTACACTATTGAACCAGGTGCATCTGTGATCCCTTTGAGTGAGGCGGGTTTATGAAGCGGTGCAAGGGTACACCTTCGAACGGGGTGCATCTGTGTTCCCTTTCATTTCATTGGGTGTAGAAAGAGGTGTAGCCGAACACCATTAAATGGGATGCACCTGTGTTCCCTTCGAGTGAGATTTGTGTAAAAAAGGTGTACATGTTCACCAGCCCAACGGGTGTACACATACTCCCATATTTGGGGTGTACAAATATTCCACCGAAGGGTGTAGTATATGTGACAATGCACTATGGGTGTACCGCACTTGTAAGGTTTCTGGATAAAAAAAATAAAATATTGTTTGTGGAACGGAAAGTAGGGGATAACCTGGGAAATTATAACCGGTTTAGTAGGCTCAAATTTGGGTCGCTTCTAGATTGCTCTAAATTAAATTACTTTATGTATAGTAGCCGTCACTGAACTTCCAAACATTCATATCTCGCCGGTATACTTTTTCAAATTCAAGTTGTTTCGATTGGCGAATAAAAACAGTTAATATTTCCTACATCCAGGCTACATCAAACATAAATATGGTAAGAGTCTGACGAACACAATCGACATGAGGTCGTAATGACGGTTGAAGCAGAGCCTTCTTTGAAACGAGTACTGCCGGCGTGAGATGTACGCGCATGAAGCTTTCATATAAACGTTTAATTCCTAATGCCTCCCCGCCCCCCCCCCCCCGGACCTGACCCGTAAATTCGCCCCAGCAGTTCCCTAAACTACGGGGAACTTAGGCGTCACCAGGTTACTTGGAAAACGGCTTTCCCCTAACCGGCAAGAGAAGTATGTGTGTGGTTCCGACGGAAGAGAAAACCTCACGGATGGTCATTGGGTCTGCGTGTCTGCCCAGCACAAAATAAAGCTGAAGTCAAAATATTTCTTCGCACGAATTTTGATTTATATATATATATATATATATACAGGGTGTTAAATTTTACATCTATCAGATTATTAGAAAAAATCCATGAAAGGTACACTAACCTAGTTGACGCAGGTGAGTTATAAGGCCAGAAGGAATAATATCGGCGGCTAATTCTCAGGATAATTCGTAAATTAACTAAAATGCCCTAATTATTTATTTAATTAGTAAACATAAACATATCGCGCTTTGTGGCTTCTATGGCGCCCAGCAAGTTTCTATTTCAATCTATGTGTTTATTTTTACTAATTAAAAAGTTAATGAAGACATTTTTGTTAATTATTTGACATATCGTGAGAATTAGCCGCCTATATTATGTCCACCTGACCGCATAACTCACCTGTTTAATCCGCGTTAGTCTACCTTTAACGGATTTTTTTTTATGAATATGTTCAAACTAAAATTAAAACGCCTTTATGTTCAAGAGCAGGTTGAATTTAAGGTTTTTCTTTGCCCCAATTCTAATAAATCCGGCTTGTCTTTTTCCTTTCTTTTTTATTTAGGTTTAACGGTATTTACCGAAAACACAAAACCCTATTCATAGAACACTCATTTAATTTAAAAAGAAAATGGCGTGTTGAACATTTATCCTATTTTTCATGAAGGTGTGTTACTTTTTTTTTTCTACATCTTTTAACAATCAATGTAAACAATACCCCAATTTTTTTTTTTTTTAAATCCGCCTTAGGTCACGAGCTTGGATTTTAGCTTCTTGTGCTGTCCTTCCTTCTTTCGGGTTGTATTTACATCTGTGTTCAACGTATTTTTTTAGGTAGTCTGCGGCAATGCATCCAGCGGTTGTGATTTCGAAGGTCAAGCTTCCAGGCTCCTGGATCACTACAAGCACTGCACGTTTCACGTTGTGCCTTGACCCAGGTGTCAGGCATCAGTGCCGAAGACTGAGCTCGTGGGCCACTACAAAGACGACTGTAGTTCCGCGTGCACTACACCCACGCCTATTCAAAAACCTGCCACCTTGAATGATGACTGCATAGATGGGACAAGTAAAGAATTGAAGAGAGAGGTGCTCAAGATATCCGACGAACTTTCTTCTCTTCAAACCAGCCTCAAGCAGTGCCTTGAGGACATCAGGACATCGGAATGAAAGACAAACAAGGAACTGAAGGACGAAATGCTCAAGATCTCTGAGGATCTCTCCAATCTGCAGACCAGTGTCAAACAATGTCGGTATTACGAGAAGTCGATTAGAATCGGCACTCAAGGTTTTGCTGTACCAAATGTCGTAACAGCTACCGTTGAAGACACAGTAAAGACGCACGTGATCCAGGGGTTACGTAGGCAAAGCGAAAAAAATTTGGAAGCTATAGAGAGAGTATCCGATTGCGTGCTTGGTTTTTGCGGGCCCAAGGAGGTTCACTGGTACCTGAATGGCTGGGAAGCCTTGAAGAAAAAGGCATCAGAGAAAATGGCTGCATTGTAGTATGGCCGCTATTACACGTACGTGGGTATAGAGTGCGCTGTGGTACTAAACTTCTGAAAATAAATGAGGAGCTAAATTTAAGCATTTACCTAATCATCCTTCCTGGGTGCCAATGATTCAATGCTGGAATGGCCCTTTAGCATGACTTACACGCTCGGTGTCATTCATCCGAAAGATAAAACAAAAAGAAAGATTTCGAAACTCGACGCCCGTAAAGTTCCACACATGCGTAACTTCCAGATGCCAAAAGATGACGGTAATTCTGCCTTTGGAACAAACACCTTGAGTACTGGTAACGAGCTCGAAAGGGATGAGTTTGTAAAAGACGACTCACTTCACTTTTTTCTTCAATTTGAGTCGTAATTACTCTTCGGATAGGCTAATAATTTTTTATCGAGAAAACCAAAAGATTGAGCTTCGCTTTTTTTTTCTTTTTTACTTCTTCGATGAGAGCGCGTAACTAATATTTTTAAATGTAAAACGAATGTAATTACTGTTTCTCCTTGTTTCCCAGAAACGCCCGAGTTCCGAAAAATCGGCGAACGGCTTTTGTTCACTTGGCGCATTCAAACGCAAAAAAAAAAAAAAGATAGTGACTTGGGACACTTTGATTAGCATGGATGGATAATCGCATTGCTGCTAAGTGTGTGCTATGAAAAATAAATAATAATCTTAGAAAGGCCGGTACAGTAAGCTGGCATTTAAACGAAGCTGCGGCACCCGTTAGGTAACGTTTCCTTTTTGAGCTTGCTTTTGTATCAACACAAAACTCTGCTGAAGTTGCTTTTTTTTTAGGTATGTTTTTTTGTCAAGTTGAAGAATGCAACAATTACCACATTACAACGTAACTCTCAAAATGTTTATTAAACTGGTCATAAGCTTCGGTATTGAACGGAATATATGTTACTTTGGTGGGCAACATGTCACGCACCCAACACTGCGCTGCCTACGTCATAAACATTGCGAAATATATTACTCTTTCAGGGAAAGCTGCTTATTCCACTAAATTGTGCCTTTGGGTGCGCGCCGAATCGTGAACCTACACCCCTATGAAGAAAATAACCAAAAAGGGTAACAGACGCCACCGATGTCTGTTCCACAGATCTCAATGTATAGTGCATCTATCTCTCTTCCGTCCAGATAACAGGTTTTAAGGCGACAGTTTGGGAGTTTAGGATGGTTTCGGAAGCGCTGTAAACACAACCCACGCTTGAGTTCTCGGGGTTCACCAGAATGATCGAGACAAGTTCAAATTTATCCAGGAGTCGAATGTGTCACGAGCATGCTTTAATCGGAAGTTTTTCATGAGTTCTACTTTTTTAGTGAGTGCGTGTAGGGCTTTGAATTCTGTAAGCTCTTGAATTGCGAGGAACCCCTTAAGGTAATTGAAGTAATCGCGAGGGGAGGAAGTTTACAGCGCCCTTTGCACTCTATATTGACTTCTGTCATAACTTGTGATGTCATACGTCAGCTGCGCTCTCGCTTTGTACGTTATGAGTGGGATTCCGGGTTTTACGGTATTCATTTCTGGTTCAATTCGGAGGGTATTTTTCGGAGTTTATTTTTAGCTCGAAATTGAGGGTTTATCGGAGTTTATTTTCGTTAGATTTCAAAGTCTTGGCAATTCGGAGTACAATTTTACTTTGTTCTAATTACTTTTTCTCTCAAAATTTACTAGTTTTGTGATTAAAAAAAAAAAAAAA
Source organism: Ixodes persulcatus (assembly GCA_013358835.2). NCBI lineage: Eukaryota > Metazoa > Arthropoda > Arachnida > Ixodida > Ixodidae > Ixodes > Ixodes persulcatus. The sequence continues at coordinate 49,028 of JABSTQ010005746.1, forward strand.
ACTGATGTGGCTTCTCCTCAGGAACGCTTACTCTATGCTCTTGCAAAATTCATACATAAAACACCGTATTTTTTGTGTTTCCGTAGTGACCTCGAAATGTTTCGCATAAATCAGAATAAAAGGAAATTTCACCGGTTAGTGTTTTTTCGGAATGTTTTTCCGATTTATTCAAAAATACGGAACTCCACCTATGAGCCACCCCGTGATGTCGTGAGTTCACGTAGACAGCTACGCTTCAGAATTCGGGAGCCAGCTGCGCGTTCCGGCAGACTCCTGCGGGCTCTAAGTATGACTATCTATAGTACGACTCGCCACCACCGGTGGCTTATGAAATAAATATACTGGACTAAGAATGACGCTGCCGGCGGTCACCTGTGGACCTAATGATGGTCGAAGTACCACTCGCTTCCGCCGGTGGCTTGTGGATTAAGTATTCACCGCCGACGGCCGCCTGCGGTCTAAGCATGCCGGACAAGGTATGACTCGCCGACAATGGTCGCCTCCGTACTAGGTATGCCGGACTAGGTATGACTCGCCGACAACGGTCACCTGCGGACTAGGCATGCTGGGCTGAGTATGACTCGCCGCCGGTGGTCGTCTGAGGATAAAGTATGCTAGACTGATACCCCCGTACTCACGAACGGATTCATTTAGTGTCACCTCAAGCGAGTGCGCTTCAGCGGGTCTAATTTCGCAGAGCTTTAGCGATACACGGCAAACAAAATTGAGTGTCACTCGGAAATAATGCCAATGACGATGGGTAAGGTAAAAAGCATGCTAATTGCTCAAATATATCCGCAGATTTCCCAATACTCTTTGCTGTATCTTTTTTAAAAAAACTTGTTACCAGACATTGTCGCGTTAATCAGAAAGCCTTGCGCCAATTTCATGAGTATATTAAGCCATTAAGAGCCGAGACCTGTACGAAGCAGACATCATATCCAGACCGGGACGCCTTTTCTGCACGTCGTCAGGGCGCAGTCGCGTGACAACAGGGATCACGTGACCACCTACCTTCCCCTCCCTTCCACCATCTTCCTTTTTTTATTTTCACCGCGTCCTCCTCTCTCACTCGCTGACATTTCTTACGGCGTTTTTTGTTTTGTTTTTTTACTACAAGCTGAAATTTGGATTGCGCGCTAAGATGAATGTGGAATGTGCGCGCTAACGTCCAGTTGCCCGCGAAGTAGTTAAAGTGATCGAAAGTGGCGCTCAAACAAATATCACTCTTGCAGGCGGCGTCGCTGTTATTATTATTTACCGAAAACAAATGTGCAGTCGACTGCAGTTTTTATGGCCTTTTAAGTGATGTGGAATGCAAAACAACTTCTCAAAGTACAGCATCAGCTATCAGACCGTACGTAACATTTGCCTGGTTGTGCCCAATTTCACAAAATACGGCACCTTTGCATTTCCCTATCTATTTCGCATGTTTTATATATACAAAGCATCTGAGTGTCGTGTCATGCAATTGACAGTTGATTGGAAAATGTGTGTCCTTTTTTTTCTCGCACCGGTCAAGAAACCTTGAGGAGGCAATGTATGCATTCACAACCTTTTATTTAACATCCCGATCGTTTAGTAATTAACCCGCTCGTTATACGCGAACCTAAAATAAAATTAAAACTAAAGGAACTCACATAATCCGGTGAAAAATAGGGCGGGAGACAAATGCGAAGTGAGGCTTTGCAACCATACGAAGACGCGCTCGCACGCTCTAAAAGCACGAAAAGCGTGCCTCATTTTTCAGTGCTGCGTATTGTACGCACTTACATTTCTTACCTGCAGGGAAGGCAGAGCGATATCCAGCTCGCCTTCGTTGTAAATTCAAAATTTTAAGAGGCGCTCCTAAATGACGTGCGAGCTCAGAACATCAGCGCCGGGCGTGTCACGTTCGAAGGGATTAACTTTCGAGCCAGTCCCACACCCACACGCTGAGTAAGACATTTCTACTGCCGACTAAGGCCGAAAGTTCTTAGGCGCACAACACATGACTTTGTCAAAACGAACAACACAACACCGATAACACCATCAGAACCCCGGAGAGAAGGCGAACACGATCTGAAGAAAAATAGGAACTTTGGGGCCCGGGGGGGCGGGGGGGGGAGGTCACGTGAGCTCTTTTGTCACGTAACTGCGACCTGACGACGTGCAAAAAATAGCCTCCCATCAAGACCTGGAAGACCTTCCCCCTAGAGAGGACTTCCGGGCGGTCTTCCTACAGTCTGATCACCGCAGAGTTTTCCTGCTCGAACCATGGGCGACTTGGGGTTTTCGGTGCTGCGGCAGACCCCATACTACAATTCGAAGTTCGCGGTTTCGCGCTCAAGCGGTACCCCCTCGGCTCGTCTTTGAAAAACAAAAATGAGCGAAGATCGTTGTTACGCAATCAAGAGCAACGTGTACGTCGAAAAGGCTGAGAGCTCTATTCCGCGACAACTTTTCTTGCATTTCCGGGGAGAGAAGGAGAGTTCGCGCACAGCTTTATTCGGCGCTCAAAATAGGAGAGGGAACGCGTGCCTGTATCCTCCACTGCATTGCCAAGAAAAGCTGTCGCGGAGTGTAGATTAGCCGTTTGTTTTTCCGCGATATATCACTTTTTGTTGGCATAAAACAAGTGCATATCTAATAGTACTCTAAAAAATACATTCATTTTACGCAGCTTTGTTGTTTTCCACTAGGTTTTATCTTGAGTCCCGAAACACTGCACACACTCGCTCTCGTCGATCGAATGTAGCGAGTTTACGGAACACACTCGATGTCGATTATGTTCTTCGGTGAGTGACACTAAAAGTTACCATGTGGCACCGCACGAGTGACAAAGGGACGAAGTGCACTCGCTTCGAATAACACTAAATTAGCCAGTCTTACGAGGGTATAAGTATCGTTTCCCACGGACAGTCGCGTACTGCCTCAGGCGACCGTCCGCGGCAAGTCATACTTAGTCCAGATATTGGCGTTCTCTTTCATTTCCCCACAGTAACTCTGTAATAAAAATTAAAAAGAAAACATCTTTCTGGCGCTGAACAAAGACGTCGGACAACGAATCGCTTGGTTCGGGGTTCGATTTCTGCTGGGACCTTTGGTGAATCTTGCTGCTAGCGATTAATTGTTCCTAGTTATGATTATGTACAATTTATGACGACTAAGTACGCTCTTTATATGCTTTGTATGCTTATGCATTGCCTGCTATGAGCTAGGAATGCTTTATGTTGCCTTGGCCTGCGGGTGACGTTTTTTTAGTCACACTCGAGCATTACAGATTTTGCAAGAAATAGAGCCCATAAACACATTCGCTGATAAAATGGGATTCCTCCCCAGCAAGATAGAGGGGCTCAGAGCAATAAAACAGAACCCTGTACCAAACCTAGAAGTGAACCCCCCCCCCCCCCTACACACACACACGCACACAGACACACGCCCCTGGCCACCGCCATGTTATCACTTTTGCCTATCTGGTCACGTGACCTTATCAAAAACGTGACGTCTGCGAATAGATGGCAGCGCCAAGAACTTCTCGATGGCGTTGTCGGCGATTCGAGCGAGACAATTTGAGACGTGAGAGAGTTAATCGAATGCAATTTGAGCGTTATGTGGGCTCTCTCACGCTAGTATATGACGTGGAAATATGTGCGCATTATGGTCTCCGTCGGCGTGGATATTGCCAAATAGAAAAGATAGAAACGACCCTGCGTTGATCGAACGTCCAATATTCAAAATGTCCAATATTTGTAGTGAAGCTAGTGCGATGTGTGTTCACCCAATTTAGCGGCGGCAATCGCGTAACTCGTGGTTCGCAGTATGCAGCTCTGGTGCCACTCCGTCGAAGTAACCAGAGGCACAGATTGGTTGTGCACCACACTGAAAAGCAGCTTTGAGCCACACTTGTACGTAACACGTTATAGTAACGCATTACTTATACCTAGTTGTTGTTGTTTACGAAAGAGAACGAGAAACCTATTTTGGTTACTTTTGATGAAGTAACAAGAAACAGTATTTAACTGCTTGTTCGGAGAACGTGTACAAAACAAGTTCCCAACCTAGTGCTCTCCCCTGCTCGCGCCTGTTATGAGCACGACTAGAAAACGCTATATAGACCCTAAAGAGATGTGCGCAACGATAATCAGTATGGCTAGAGTTATCCTTGAATGAACGCGTTAAAAAGCAAGTCCTTATAGACGACGAAAACAGGAAGTGGCTACTGCTTTATGAGGAAGACAAATTCAAGGTAACGAGAAAATAGCGCTTTGCTATCAAGCTGAGTTAACGCGTTTCTTTCGAATCGCAGTAACAAGTCGCGTACGTTTTTAATAAGTAACCAGTAACGGTATTTAGTTACTTCATTTCAGAAACGTGTATATGTCTGCTTTGGAACGCCCCTGTATTCGAAATGCTTTTTCGCTCCCAATGTAGAAAGAAGTAAAAGCGATAGGTGTAGCACGTTCGCGCACACCGCGATCCTCACGTCGCTGTGTAAGCGCCTCTGCTTCGCGCTGTCGCACCTCGGGATCTTCGCGACGTCGCCGTGTACGCGCGGCACGGGCGACCTTCCGTTCGTGGTCACTGTGGGCGCGACGCCGGTCGCGAACCGCGGAAGTCGGTCGTTCACTCCGCGCTCGGTCCTGGGTCGGAGTACGGCCTTGGCGCGCGACGCCACCAGCAAGACCAGTGACGAAGCAACCGAAAACGCAGGTTTTCCCGGTATAGTTGCGCCGTAAAGGCGTTCAAGGATGAGCGGAGAGGGGGACGCATGCAAAAAACGAGGCGAAGTTCCGTGGGGAAGGTGGGTGAAAGGCGACGAGTTTTGGCACAATATATTTTAACGCGATAGCGTTAAGGAGCGCATTGCGCGCCACAAGTGGCGCGCCCGTCTTGGTGGCGTTCCGGAAAAGCCGGCGTCATGCGACTAACCCGATAGCGTTCAGGAGCTTGTGTCAAGCCGGCCGCGGTGCCGTGCCAGAAAAGATGTCGTCACGCGAAAATTCTGATTGGTCGATAGGGTCGTGACGTCACAGCCACATGACCTAACCTAGGTCATGTGGCTGTGGCTGATAGACGAGCCTGGTCTAGGCTCGTCCGTCAGTTTCATCAGTCACGGTGCAGCAGAACGTTTCCGTCCGTCGCCGAGTCCAATCAGTGGCGCTGCGATTCTGCCGTCATCGTTCGTCTGTGGAGAATGCGTACCCCGACGCGGGGCCGCCGCTAGTCCGCCGCGAGAGAACACGTGTACGATGGATACGATCCCGTCTACCCGTGCGGGTTGCTTTTCTGAGTCGTCGCCTTCTACGAGTGCGGATGCCGCATCTACGTCTGCTCCTGCCCGGCGACGGGGTCGGCCACGCAAGATTAAAGCATAGAAGGCGGAGACGAAGGCTAGGCGTGCAGAGGCGATGCGCCACAAGCGGGTTGAGGATTCAATAACGCTATCGCGTTCCACACTTAAAGGCGAAGCTTAAGCGTCCTCCGACATTTACGTTTCGAGTTGGGTTCGAGAGGTAGAGATGTTATGGCGAAATCGAACGCGGTGGAAGTTGCTAAAACCCTCCAACATTAGGCGTAGTAACTGGATACTGCAAAAGAGGGCTTTCGTGCAAATGGGTTACATTTGAAAACACGTGTTTTGGAGTTATTTTTCCCAGACGATGGGGAAGGCACTCCGCTGACGCTTCTTTGTCGTCGCGCCGTTATTGACGGACCGTCGAGGCTCGCATCTCTTCCCTCTTCGCGCGGCGCGGCCAATTGGAACTCCCGATTATTCACTCCTCGCGCCATGAGAAGAGAGAAGAATTGTTTCCATCTCCGCTGCGACGATAGACAACAACCAACGCCGACACCAAAAACCCTGCAAAACGTCACCGGTAAAGCTTAAAAAAAAAAAAAAAAGCCCAGTGACTCGTGCTTTTGACGCTGCTTGATTGGTTCCATTAGCTCATAGCGTTGTCTGCATTTGAATTTAAGCTGAAACGAAGTGCAGACGTCACAGGTTGAAAGAAAGCTGCTGGCTCGAAATAGTCACGTACACTTTAAGCTCCGTTTCACTTTAAGTCCGAACGCAGCGGACGTTACAATCTGATGGATTCAATCAAGTAGTGCCAGAAAGGTCATCGTCACGGCGCTCATGGCCTTTGTCAACGGCTAAACCAATCACGCATAAAAAAAGAGCAGCATCGTTGGGCATTCACTGTGTCTGATGAGTTGAGTCGGTAGGAGCTAATCCACAAAGACAGCGTGAGCCGTGACGAAGCAATTTTTGGCGCTGTTTGGTTGGCTACACTTGATCCTAGAGCGCCACCTGCTGTCGAACCTTTAACGTGAAAGATAATAGAAAGTCATTTAGAGTGAGCAGCAAACAGAGTGGTTGTATCGACATCGCGGCCGGAAGTCAACGACTGCTCTAGGTGGCGACGGGCATCATTCTGATTCGAGTACCCTGGCCTTGCACAGCGCAGGAAGGAATCGAGCGGATCTGTGTGCGGCAAACAACGACAACGCGAGAGACCCGCACTAACGCCCATGGTATATCGTCGCCGGCGTGAAACAAGGCCCTCAGTACGTATACACGCATTCACTCTTCCGAGCGTTTTATTCCTCGCGCCTTCTAAATAGCAGGAACACAGATTAGGGTGACCACCCATCCCGCGACTCGCGGGAATGTCCCGCATTGAGGGCTTGTGTTCCGCGTCCCTCAAGAAAATCCAAAACCTTCAAAATTTCCCGCATTTCATACTGTCGTAAAATTCACTCCAACTCGTGGTGCTGCCGAACAATGGGCTAGGGGAAGCGCGGAGGTCGGTGGTAATCATGGGAATCGTAATGGTACGGCATTTCCTATCCAAGCACTGCCGGACGCGACCGTTGTTCTAAATGAAGAACCGACGTGCATGCTCCGTTGTGCCTCCCCCCTTGGCGGCAAAATATTGTACGAAAAACTGATCGCCAAAAGTTTGAACATAAAATATTGTAATTCTTTTCAAATAACTGTATCAATGCAAAAAAGTTGCTGTCGATTTTTTTTTTTTTTTTTTTGCGAAAACTGCCACACAGGGCAAAAACCTGCAACTCACAACGGTCGAAAAAGAACATAATGTTAAAAATTTGTGTAGGACAACGTTAGTAAAAGTAAGCGTTGACAGGAAACAATAACCCGAAAAAGATTAATTCTTTCTTAATTTTATTTGATGAATTGTGTTCTGCTTCAGTTGATTATTAGGCTTTCAACTTTGTCACATTTAATAACATATGTGGCATAAAAAATTTATCACTGGAAGTGAAAATTGTTTGTCTAATTGGTGCAATACAATTTGCGGGTGCATAAACAGCCCAGGATATTCAATGTGTTAACAGAGCCTCTATTCGTGATATGAGTCTTCAAAATTTCCTCTGCCCCCTTCTCACCCCCCCCCCCCCCCCCCCCCCCCCCCCGCGTGTCCCGCATTTCGCTAGCAGGAAGGTGGTCACTCTAACCCAGATATAGATAACCATGTTGCAGTTCCATACTTCGGATCGCTCGATCAGTTTTTGTTCTCAAGAAAAATCGCAGTGGCAATAGTGCTGTCACACAACTTTCAAACGTCTTGAAATCTCCAAGACCAAGAGACAAAGTGTGGAACATATATACACACACACAGGTATCAAATGTTTAGAAACGTGTTTGTTTGTTCCTCTTGCGGCTCTTTGGTTAAGAGTTTTGAAGACGTTTCTAGGAACATTTTTGCTTATAAGTATCGGCCACGGCTTGTACTCGGACACAAGGAAAATACCCTGTCACCCCGCCAGGCGAACACACCAGCACTACGCAATGTTATTTCTTCGTTTCACGCTGTGCGCATGATGTTTTAGTAAGTTGTTTCTACGAAGCGTTTGTATGTTTCACAACGTAAGGTTCACTGCGGGATGACATTCGCCATTAACATTGACCGGAAAAATAAACGCAAAATTGCTCGCTCACAGAGCCTAATAGAGTTGGGGGGGAGCACGTTGCTGTCCTCATTTGTTTTGCTAGCGTAGGTGTCGCTTTGGCTTTCGATGTTTTATGTTTGAAGTAAAAATGGTTAGCGTCAAATTTTGTTAAGAAAAGTCGGGAACGCTACGCTTATGCGGTCTGTGCAGGTGAATTATACGGCCAGGGGGATATATTTATAGACAGTTAAGTGTCACGATAAGTCGGGTGATTAACTGCAATTATATCATTATATTTTTAATAAGTGAACAAAAACAAACGGTTTCAATTAGAAATTTCGCGAGCGTCATTGATACCACCAAGTCTGTAAATTTAAGAAAGATTGAGAGCGCGTTGGACGTCCGCTGGTGAAGTAACTACTTGTGCAACAGTCGCAAGGCTGGCGGTTCAAAAACGAAAATGACAAGATTATCATCCGCGGTAATTACCTGATTTATCATGATGATTTGCCCCTCATTACGTGTTCACCTGTCTATATAACTCGCCCGAAAAAACCGCATTACTACAGGCTTGTCCCTCATTTTAATCCAAAAGACGATACATTTAATCCGAGCGCCACTCAATTTAATTCAAGCGACATCCAATTTAATCCTCGTGCTACCCAATTTAGCGTCGGAGTCAAATAATTAAATTCATAGTATATACATCTGCTTTTTTGTCTTTATTGTTCGAGTTTCACTTACACTTTTGATAACTTAGTGTATTTGTTTATAGAATTTGTTTTTGTTCGGGACAGCTGATATTTTTATCACTACTTCAACTACTTGGAGTTACTAGTCGCATGATTGACGTTTAATTAGCATGTTGATTACCCTTCTGGTAACTTCCAGTTTTAGTGGCGCACTCGAATTTAATTTAGCTAAATTGGCGTTTAATTTACTCTTTCCTATATGTTCGACTTATTATTGATACAATTCAGATGATATAAGTGCAATTGCAGTTTGTGATTACTCTTGATTACTTCGCGCTATTATTGACATATCTGACTTTATTTAAAGCATAGTGGACGTACGGCTTGCACATTTAATTACTTCGACCTATTATTAACAAATTTTACATGATTAAAGTTCCCCAAACATTTTTGATTACTCGCTCGATTACCCAAAGAAAATATTGACAAAAGTATAACTTCGTAGAAGCTCATTTCACCTTCTGATTACTTTTTGTTTATATATGTATTACTGAGAAAAATACCTTTATAGAAGCAAAAGTTGCATTACTCGGTCGATTACTTAGAAATATTATCTACAAATGCGACGGCATAACAGTTCATTTAAGGTTTAGGTCGCTTTTTTATTACTCCGAGTTTCTATTCACTCAATTGTCTTTAAATTAAATCAATTAACATAGTGGTTACTTTATCTTTCCCGATATATTAGTCGCACAACTGAGTTTATATTAGCATTATTGACATCTTGATTACTTTAAGTAACTAGTGACCTATTTGACTTTATATCTCATTGTCAGGTTCGTTCGGGAAGGTGAGAGAGAATCATGGGAACCAGAGCCAGCGGGAGAACTCGAACGTACTTTACTGTAAGAAGAAAGAAAAAAAATGGAAAGAAAAAGAAAAACAGGAATATGATCAAGCGTCGGATAATGAAATAAATCTTGCATTCAAGGTAAAGATATGTACAGTCAATCAAAATAGTCATCACTTTGCATAGTCACCATGGGATGAAGCGGGTGGATCGTCGTTGGGCGGATCGTCGGAGAATGATGCCCGGCTCGCTGGTGCCCTTCGGACCAAGATGACGATACCGAGCGCGGTGATCCAAGCCTGGTGGAGTCGATTGCGAGGACGGGACGTAGCCGACCGGTTCAAACCTGGCGGAGTCGATTTCGAGGACGGGACATAGCCGACCCGAGCTCCGCAGCCCCAGAAGACAGCCGTCCAATCTCGCGCCTCGTCGGATTGCTTCGAACCCTGCTCGCGCCTCTTCATCCTTCTTCTTTTTTCGCGCCGCTGAAAGTCTCTTCTTTATTCCTTTTCTTTTTCATTGTCTTATAAACCATGACAATACCCCCGAACTACGAGAAGTTTATACGCAGAAACTTCTTTCTTCCCTTATCTTCGGTCCAGGGGATCGTTCCGTCGTCGTTGACCAAAAACCGAGGCATGCAAACCAGCAATTCCGCATCTCGTCTTCATCGTCAACTTGGCCACGCTGAACTCTTGCAGGAATCACATTTGTTGGTTGATCCACCACGCAAAGCCACACCGACGCGAATGCACGATGCTGTTACACACACGCACGCGCACACACAGAAGGAACGTCTTTTATGAAACAAAAATGTAACAGACATGAAAACTATAAAAACACACATTGGACATTCGATACACTGATGTTTATCAATTAGTTGCCACCGATAAAGCAAAAACAAATAAATAAAGCCTAAACGCGACTTAAATAGTCGGCTCCAACGTTGTCCCTGAATTTTATGTACTCTACACTGAACGTGTGGTCTTGTAGAGTCATGCTCCACCTCATTACTCGGCTATTCGAGTGTTTCGCCTAGTTGAGGAACTCTAGCGGCTGATGATCAGTCTGAACTTGGAATGCTTTTCCATAAAGAAATAGCTTAAACCTAGTCACTGCCCAGACCAGCGCGAGACATTCTTTCTCTACAGTAGCAAAGTTCTTTTCGGAGCTACTGAGTTTGTGACTCGCGTATGCAACCGGGTGAAGAATTCCATCTCTCTCCTGTATTAGAACTGCTCCTAAGCTTGCTTCAGACGCGTCCGTGCGCAGCACGAATTCCTTTTCGGGGTCCAGTGATAGCAGGATAGGAGGTTGTCCCAGTCGACTTTTCAACTCCGTGAAGGCCTCCTCTTCTCTTGGGCTCCACTCAATATCATTGGGGGTTCCCTTTTTCGTTAGATCCACTAACGGTGTTGCGATATCTGCGTAGTTTGGTACGAACTGTCTATAGAATCCTGTAAGCCCGAGAAATGACCGAACTTGGCGCTTCGTTTTGGGTCTTGGTGCGTCTTGGATCCTTTCCAGGATCTTTGGGTCAGGGGCGATATTCCCCAGTCCAATTTTATGTCCTAAGAAGTTGATTTCGCTGAACCCTATTTGGCATTTATTTGGCTTGATCGTAATGTTGGCTTCGCATAAACGCTCGAAAATCATCCTGAATGTTTCCACATGCTTCTCCCACGAGCTCGTCGCGATCAAGATATCATCTATGCAGTGATATGCATCTTGAACACCGTCAAGAACCTTTCGCATTAACTTCGTAAAAGTAGCGGAGGCGGTCTTGAGGCCAAAGGGCATATATCTGAACTGGTAGTGCCCGCTTGTTGACGAAAACGCCGTCTTCTCTCTTGCGTCTACATCCATGGGAATTTGCCAGTAGCCCTTAGCTACATCTAATTTCGAGAAAAACCTCCTGTGTCCCGCTTTAGCAAATGTCACGTCAATTCTGGGTATTGGCTCTACATTTGTCAGTGTTGCGTCGTTCAATCGTCTGTAGTCGACACAAAATCTGTTTGATCTATCCTTTTTCTTCACAATCACAACCGGAGCGTTGTAAGACGATGTACACTTCTCGATTACCCCCAGCTCGAGCATCTTGCTGATTTCATCCTCGACCACATCTTGTACTGCCAGAGGTATTGGGTACTGCCTCACGTATATCGGCCGCGTTGTTGTGAGATGAAGATCACACGTCATGAGGTTTGTCCTCCCGGGGACATCAGAAAATATGTTTTCGAATTTCCTTAGTAATTCTCGGACTTGGCCTATCTTCTCGCTCTCTAGGTTCTTATTAATGACCACATCCTCCCACCCATGCTGTCTGGTCCAGATTGGCATTGGGATGTCATAGTCTTCGGCATCATGCTCGTCTTCGTCAGTTTCTTGTTTATTCACCACCGCATTGCAAAGTGGTTGATGTGGGGTTTCTTCCCTTTCTTCATATTTCTTGAGCATGTTAATATGAAATAGCTTCTTCTTGCCTCCCACCTCTAGCTCGTAGTCCACTTCATTCTTTCTTGCTGTTACAGGAAAAGGTCCCTTCCACTGCATGATCATCTTGTTATGATCGGTGGGGAGAAGAATGAGTGCTTGATCTCCCTGTTGCATCTTTCGATTAGAGCTCTTTCTGTCGTAGTAGCCTTTGTATTTGGCCCTCGCTTCTTCCAGGCAAGTGTGGGCTAACTTGCACGTGTCCTCCAGTTTTTCTCTTAGCTCTAACACGCATCCGTAGGAAGTCTTCAGATCTTGCTTGAGAGCTTCGTTTGACCACATCTCTTTCAGAATAGCCAAAGGTCCTCGCACTCTTCTCCCGTAGAGTAACTCGAAAGGCGAGAACCTGAGGCTTGACTGTGGAACCTCTCTGTAGGCAAACAGTAGAGCTGGAAGGTATCGGTCTCAGTCCTTGGGCCTCTCCTGGCACATCCTTCTTAGCATTTGCTTGATTGTGCCATTGAATCTCTCTACCAAGCCGTTGCTCATGGGATGGTACGGGGTGGTCAGGAGGTGCTTCATTGATAGAAGTCGACTCACCTCTCTCATGAGTTCTGAGGTAAAGCTGGTCCCGCGGTCGCTAAGGATCTCTTGCGGCACACCGTACCTCCTGAACATTTCCACCAGTGCTTCGGCCACCTGCAGGGATCCAATGTTCTTCATCGCTACCGCATCCGGGTATCTCGTAGCCATATCCACCATTGTCAGAATATACCTGTTTCCCGAGGTCGCGATTGGTACAATGGGGCCAATTATGTCTATCGCGACTTTCTGAAAGGGCGTCTCAATAGTCGGCATGCTTCCTAAGGGTGCCTTGCCCTGCTTGCTCTTGGGTACTGTGCGCTGACACACATCGCACGACCGAACGTATCTCTTGACCTCGCTCTGCATGCAAGGCCAGAAAAATTCTTCCGCCACCAGGTTGAGCGTGTTCTTCATGCCGTGGTGTCCTGACATGATGCTGTCATGTGCTAGAGCCACGACAGCTGTCCTGGACCTTCTTGGGAGTACAAGTTGCTCTACCCTTCTGCCGGATGAATATTCAACGGCCCTGTGTAGCAAACCATTCTTGAGAAGGAACTGGAACTTCGTCCTGCCCTTGTGTTTTCTGGTCGTTTCCCCTATCTTACCAAAACACTTCATGAGAGTTTTATCCTCCTTTTGCTCCATGGCAAGCTCCTCGGCTGTCGCATCGATCACTGCCGCCTGCGACACCTTCAAAGGTCGGTCTGGTCTTTCCATTTGACCACCTGCTCCCTTCTCCCTCGCAGACGCCACTTCTGCTGGTTTGCCTTTCCGGAGCTCGTCAGTACATTTGGACAATCTCGGTGTCATGCGACCATTGAAGCCTACTTCAACGGCGTTCGGAAGTGCTTCCGGCTTCGACGTTGGCTTGGCCAGAACTTGACCTTGACTCTCTTCGTTTTTATTTTCCCAGTCTGGGTTTGGATCATTGGCCTCCCGCATTTGGGGTATATTCCCAAGTACCAGATCATAGAGAGGGTTACTGACACATTTTGCCATCACCTTCCCTGTGTAGTAGGGTGTTCGTACAACTATATCCGCCTCGGGCAGATATCGAACCGTGCGGTCTAGCAGAAACACCGGACTTGACTTCCCTGTCAGGCTCTCTCGGGGAACCAACTCTTTACGGACCACGACGGTGTTACACCCGGTATCCCTTAATACCGTTATCTTGTGCTCCCCGAGACGGCCTTCCACGACCGGCATGTTCTCTACTTAGAACTTTGGAGGTGTTCCCATTGCCGCGTTTACTACCGGGATTTTGTCACCATTATTCAGTGTTACGTAGGAGTCGTCGGGCGCGTCGACAGCCCCTGTTGACGCAGTCCATAAGCACGAGGCTTGCTGCTTCTCGTACTGCCTTCCCTTGCAGTTTTCCGCCTTATGACCAGCGCGGCCACAATTCCAACACGCCACTATTTTCTTGCCTTGCGCGTTGCTTCTGCAATGTTCGGCCTTATGTCCAGCCTTCCCACAGATGAAGCAGCGGATAGCTCTTCGCGTCTCTCCCTTTGCATGAGTGTCTCCGTTCCCTGCGCCTTGTCTGTTTGTCACCTCGTCTGGCCCTTGCCTATTTGAGCTCGATGGCATCTGAGCTTCTAGGAACAGGTCAGCCTTTGCTGCTACGTCTTCCAAAGTCTGATAATCACGCTCTCTAAGAAAGACGGCCAGCTTGCTCG